>OX411310.1:63822687-64028964 GCA_948150685.1 Rhaphigaster nebulosa | reverse complement strand
CCAATAATAGATAATCCCAAAAAAAATTCGATAGGTAACTTCAAAATGATCATTCTATAAGGAAATATTCTGTAGAAGAACTCGTTTCCAATTGTTATTTTAAACGCAAAGTAGATTGTCGATAGCAATAAAGGCAAGAGGAGAAGGAAAATAAAAGCGAGGAGTAGCGTATAAGAAAATTGCTCACTAAAAGAGGAAGAGATTTAATTGCTGAGGCGTCGGTGGAATAAAGATTGAGACCAGTTCTTACCCCCACCACCTCACCAGTGGCATTCTCACTTCTTTTATTTCCTTTCCATCTTCTATTTATCTTCAGTCCCTTTTATTGTAACCCTCTTACCTTCCGGCTAAGCAATTATCTTCTTCAATACAGGCCTTCATCGCTATTCCTAATGATTTTCAACATTCCTCTTATCATGATGAAATATTCGAAGCATTTGATGAAATGCATAGGTAGCATAAAAGAAGCGACTTTTAAAAATAAAAATAAAAGTTATGGATTTATTCTATTTTTTCCGAAATGGACATTTTATAAAATACTGCCATGTGAATCATTCAGTCATATGCGCGCCAAGATATCAAGCTCAAATATTTTGGAGAGCTTCATGATAGACGCATGAATCTCTAACTGGAGCATGGCATATATTATTTTATTTTTCTTTGGTATGTATATATGGTGCGGATCGATACTTCAGCCCTGATACCTATTGCTCTTGGCTGTGAGAGCTTGTATTATTTCTCAATAAAAAAAAAATGTTTAAAGCATGACCTCCAAAAAAAAAAAAAATCCTTTACTTCCAAAACCCATGAAGGATCTTGGATTTTTGAATTAATTATGTGCAATTAAAGAGTTGAGATTTTTTCAAAAACTTGATGCACTCTGGGTGTTAATTATTTTATTCATAAATTAATTAGAATGCGACTTCCCGGTTGACTTATTACATATACTCCAGGTATATGTAAAGACTTTTGTCGCACAATTGTATATTTGTAATTGAATAGTTATATCAAATAGATTTACAAAACAAAAAACATGTTGTTATTAATTATTTCTAACATACTTTTAAAATAGCGATTAAAAAAAAAATCGACGAGTAAGCGCGCGATCTTGATATCGATAGTAATTTCAAAAACTACAACTCCTCAAGCATATTAATGCACTTCAATATTGAATAATTCCGAAATGTTAAAATAAATCGATACGAGAGCACGCTATATTAAAATCGGTATTTTTTCAAAATCTACGGCTTCCATACCATAAAGGACCTTAATATCAGCGTAATCTGAAGATTTTTAAAATAATCGATACCCTAGTGCACGATCTTCTTAATATCGATAGTATTTTCTGTGAAAAAACGCATCCGATAACCAAATATATCGAAGATCTCAATATCGAAAAAATCCGAAATATCGATATGGCATATTATTCACTTTCAGGATGTCGCATTTCCGCTACAGGCTTCGTGCGCAACTTCTGTTACCATAAAAATTTCAAGCTCAATGCGCTAAAAGAAGTTTAAAATTTCTCAGAAAAGAAGGGATTTATAGTACTGCTTACTATTTTGGAATTTATATGTAGAAAAAAATTGATGTTTTTGGTATAGGTATTCCCTCATGGACTATACCATCAAAAACATTATTTTTTTACCTTGTTTTTTCGTTAATAGTTTAATAACGGGTTTTTTTTTTTGCCAATTGCTTAGTAGTCAAGGGGCGAGAAAGTGGCTTGCAGCTGCAGCGGTTGTTTCTCTAAGCTCTAAACTCTAATAAATATACAATTTAAGGTACAACTTGGAGACACTTTAAAATAAAATTTAAAAAGGAGCCATTTATAGTTTTTTATTTTTATTTTTTTCAAAATCTGACGTAGTCCTCTGAAACGGAGTAGGAAATATTAACAAATAATATTAACACCCCTCGAGAAGAAACCAGGCAAGCCAGTAAAATTAGGTGTTTGTTCATTTTTGTTTATATGCGTAAAAACCTTGATACGTCATCGTATTTAGATTTTTTCGTAATGGCTTGAAATCCTTGGTGAAAGAAAAAAATAGTAACTAAATAAAAAAAAATTCGAAACGAAATAACTTTTGTAAAGATATCTGTATTAAAAAAAAAAAGGAATCTTTTTGGTTATGTGTCAACAATCTTTAAATTTTTTCTATACAGACACAGGCAATACCAGCATTATCTATTTAAAGTTAACGATCGATATGACCAAGCGGTCTTCAATAAACATAAATAATTATAGAATAATTATATGCGAGAGGTTACAGCTAATTATTTATTAAATAATCCTATAGTAATTGGTGGACCGGATAAAACAGAAATCGACGAGTTTGTTTTCTCGTAGGAAATATAATTCGAAAAAAATATAAGTTGGCCGTGTTTATCCCCTGAACAATGGGATTTAGGAGGGATATGTATGGAAACTAAAGAAATGTTTTTTGAAGCTGATGCAAATAGATCAGCCACCCAGTTTGTTACCGATTATTAAAGAATATGTACTCTCCCTGGTACTATTAATATCAGACCGAATGGAAATCTTACATGGAGTTGTACAAACAAGGTTGTAACCACCAAACAGTGACTAATAAATATAACTTTGTTGATCCCGAAACGGGGGCATATAGTCAAACTATCATTGAAGATTTGCGAAACAGCTTAATAAATTCGTTGTGGCACGCACCGGTCAATGCTACTCTTATCCCTGTGAATTTTCATGGCGTCGCCGTCACAGTTTATTTCAACAAATTTTACAAAATATAGTCGCCTATTGGCCTCTAGAATAAAGTTAAGAAGTTTATATTTGTCTGTGTCTGCAGAGAAATTTTTTAAAGATTATCGAAAGCATCCAAAGAAATTATTCCGGAAGAGGTGCTACATTAATTTTTATGAAACCATAGTGTTCTATGTCAGCAATAAAGATAATAAAATTATCGATAAAAATATTCTTGTATATTGATTTTTTATACGCATATTTTTCTAACGCTATTTATAGAGATTAAAATGCTATTATTTAGAGAGATGGCTAAATCACAACACTGCACAAAAACATTTAAAAAAACAAATTTCAAATAGTTTGTTTTCATTTTATTTTCTGTTCAGGTTCGGTTCGTAGCCGATTTGCCAAGAAAGATCTCCTCAGATCCAATTATGATCATCCGAAATTGAACCACATGCATTTATTTCAGCACATCAACCTTTTTATTTCTACAGATTTGTTTCTTTAAAAAAAAAAAAATTAAATTGGGTCTTCTAGAATCTTTGCATGTATGTACTACTAAGAATTCCAAGGCGTCCTATTCATATCTGTACATCTCGAGCTCGTGGTCCTTTGCCAACTACCGCAGCTACAGTTAGTGATGTCATGTCTGCGCTTGCAATTTACTGCCAAACTTCCAGCTTTTTAGATTCGAAAAAAATGTATGAAGAAAGTAGATATTATATATAGTCAAATGGCAAATACATAGAAATTGGAGGAGAGTAGATAGATATTCGCGAATTTTGTTTAATTCAATGCAAAACTTAAAGAATCTAGTGAAGTTTTTAAAATTAAATAATTAGTTCCCAGTAGCTTATGATAGCAGGTAATAGAAGAAGTGCGAGATTATCGACCTTATTCTTTAAAAACAATCTTGTCAGCACTTAGGTAGCTCTAGGTTCCTGATGTAAACCATGACTCATATCAGGAACTCATTTTATGGCTGAGTAGACCCAGCGTTCCTCAAAACACGCCTCTTATGCTGATAAAGCCCCATATCCAATTTATTCATTTTGGACGCCATCTTATTTATATGGATTTTTCAGCAACATAAGACATCCATTATTCATAAATATTTAATTCTTCATCCGTTCAGGATATTTCGGGATTACATTTCCCATTACTGTTGCAGTTTCTTTTTGTCATATTTATATCCACACCTGCCATCGTGAGGAAAGTCAGCACCCATCGACACTTCCTCCTAACCCAGAGTCGGCTCTCGGTTTTTGGTGCTCTACGCGAAAAAAATTCTTTTGTCCATAATCTCACACTCTCCCCTCTTCCCTTGCCCTAAACCAAACTAAGGCCACTCCTGACTTAAAAGGAATGATCGTAGAGTATATAATGATTTCAATAAATACCTAATTCGTACCCTCTAGACCCATCGAATTTGAATTATCTAGGTTCTACTGCGAACAATTAATAATTAAGTTAATAATTAGTGTCCTTTCACCTGTCAGCACTTGAATCTTAAAACTTCCTCTACTTCTTGTGCTCAAAGTACAGAATAAAAATGGAAAAATAACAATTTAGACGAATCGGTAGCGTTCAAAGTCTCACTTCTGCAAACGTTAGTTGACTTCAAGTCAGTCGGAGGGGACGGAACGGTGGTAAGCAGCCTTGCAACAGTTGAAATTTTTATTCCCATTTTAAAATACCAAAATATCCTTCAGTAAGTCCTACTTACAGTTAGTCTTCCAAAAACTTGTGGGGTGCAGGCGCATGCACGTTTGGTTAATGTTGATAAACCGTACATTCATAAAGAAATCGCTTTCCGTTCCGTTATTTCGCGCCAAAGATTTTTCCGTCCATGAACTTTTCCGCCCTAGGCGGCCGCCTAGGTTGCGTGTGTGGACAAGCCCGCTCTGCTCCAAACTTGAAATTTAATAGGATTTTCCCCCACCAGATCCCTTAGGCAGCTCCTTTATGCCCGAAACTTCGCCATATTCTATATAACTTTGATGTTGGTGATGATAGTGTTTGTCGTGAAATATTTGTTAGTTGTAGTTTACTTGCGTCTACAATAAATTTTTATAATATCTTAATTTGGTACTCACTAGAAAAAATATTAATCAATAATAAGTGTTTTATGACACTAAATCTATTTTAGAGTGAAAAATAGATTTAGGTTTAGGTAACTTAATCTAAGCTAAGGCCATCATTTTAAACCTATTAGAATACCGCATTAAAAAATAAATAACTAGGGAAAATGATAATTAGGAGTAAGCTAAGCATATGTACAGAAAAAATTTTGTCTTTTACTGCAATTAAGGTTTTATAATCATTACAAAATTAATAAAGCAAAAATGATCCAAATGATATATTTACAATTTAAATCAAGAGGCTAGCTAACCTAATAGCTTTTTGTCCAATTCTTAACCAATCCAGAATACTTCATCTATAATTATATTTTTATCCATGTTATAAAATAAGTCTCTTTCTTCATTAATAAAGATAGGCATTGGTATAAAGTAGATCTAAGTCAATTTTTAACTATTTTAGGCTTTGAAATTACGCTTTCACAGGTGACTCGCATACAAATTTGTAAGCTACCTACTTGCATGATAGACGCATGATAAACACTGGAAACGTTGTTTCTAGTCAGAGTAGTAACCATAAAGGTTTTTTTCTCATAGAGATTCAGATTCTAAATCACTCTCTTCCCAGAGTTTCGTACTAATTTGCTAATTGTTTCAGCTCTATTGATAATCCATGAAAAAGATTTTTGTTTGCTCGACCAACTTGTGTCTCCTATTCTTTGTAACCTGTGCAGTTTCTCACGTGCAATGTGTTTTCTATTTGTTTCTCTCACCCATACAACCATTCTTTTGTACGATGTAGATATAAAAACAACAGATACATCAACCAATCCAAATAAATTTTCTGCTTGGAAAAACTTTGTTGTTGAATCAGCTACTACTAAGTTAAGTGCGTGCCCCATACAGTGAGTGCAATAGGATGTTCTTTTTCCTTTCTGAATTTAGCTTGTAGAACAGCCTTTTATATTATTAGCTACGTCAAATGAAAAAGCAATAATATCTTATAGATATTTCAATACCATACTTGGTTATTTCTGATTTTATAAACTCATAAAAAGCAAGTCCACTTGAATCATCGACTACTGTTACTTTTAAAAGTCTTTTGTATATCTTTCCTTGAACGGCATAGCGGACGGAAATTTCCAATCTTGGTTATTATCAACCGTGGCGCTGTATATTTTGCTACTGTGAAATTCTTTCGAAATAATATTACGGCCCATCAAACCGATTACTTTGATTAGCTATTTGATAAAGAATTTTGACAAAAATGTCAAGAGAGAGCCTCGTCCAATCCGTCCATTTGTTAACTTTCCTGTAGTTTTTCTATTGTTGATTATTTTCAGTTTGCGAGTTTTGCTGTCTTCAATACCCTTTCTAATATGATTTTGTAAAATAACATCCTAATTTGTAATCAATATGATCAGTTCCAGAAAATCCGAATCGAATATGACAATCATTTTATACGAATTTTTCACTGTCAGTCATCAGTCATTTATAATAGTGTTCTTTTCCAATTTATGACAAAACGTATTTTCTAATCACCAAAACAAAATTAAAACAAGGAAATCAAAAGATTTCAAGACTTTAGGTGTTTTTTTTTCGAATTTCGATGAAAAAAAGAAAAGTGTTGGAAAACAGAAATAAACATTCAAGATGTACCATAAACGTCACTAAGGTCTCCACTTATATTTGTATTAGATATCTTTAATTGCTCAATTAAAGAAGAACACGAAGGAGAGAACACTGCTCCTTGAGGGACGCCATGCATCTATTAGTTTTTATGTGTTTCCTTCCTTCAAGGATGTATCTCTGTATTTGAAATGACTTTATGATGCAGTACAAGCTACTCTAAGAACTAAGAACAAGAATTTTTTGCAAAACAATCCATGCTGCACAGAGTCAAATGCTTTTGAGCAATCGATCATTATTGCTGATGTATCTGAAATAATATAGTGTTTTTTTTTTTTTATCCATATCACTAAAAGTACAATAAATATATATCTTTTAAATTACATATATTTGTACATATACATATTATACATCTATTTAAGTATATATTTTAAAGTACATTAGCGCAGGATGTAAATTGTTTTTGTACAGCAAACATTTTAATCTTAATGAGAGTGCTGGGGAAGGTAGGAAATGATGGAGACGGTATGAACTCGTTCTGACGAAACTTGTTTTATAGTAGATATGGACGGAGAGTTTCGTACGCCGATCCATCAATACCGAGGTAGACAATGAAGTGGGACGGTGGCTTAAACGTGTTACCAACTCAGAAGATTTCTTCCCCTCCTGTAGAGCGAACAATGCAGAGTCTGTTTTGAGGTATTCACTTTTATGTTCAGGAATATCAACTTCTGCACAAAAGTTTGGCATATCGATTCGGCTAGAGTTAGTGCTCGAGTAGGGTTTACACTTGAGTTGTAAACGGCTCTGTCATCGGCGCGTTTGCAGTTCTGACCAATTATATCCACAGTATAAATAGAAAAAAAGAGAGTTATAGTATCTATTTTAAATAAATAGTGTCATTAAGACGTAACCTCAACGTTCTGTAATATTACTTCAAATACAGAGAGGGTATTCCAACAATCTCAGAACCGAGTTATAAGATAAATAAACCTACTTCCTCCTAGAAAGAAAAAGCACCAAAAATCCATTACAGTTTAAGGCATTCTGTTTTTAATTCCCTGCAGCACCTAATCAATCCCGCTGTTCGATAGTCTAACCATCCACCAGTAACTAAAGGGTGGCAGGATGCTGTGGTATCCTGATAGGATTCCGTTAGAGATGAGATGTAATTATTATGAGATTTACAATTAGAAGAGAACCCCATCATTGCTGTCATTATTTTACTGAAAAATTGATTATACTAAAATATTTTAAAGTGTGCATATGCTTTTGCTCACCTCAAACTAAAATCCGAATAGTTAAAAAGTTAAATGACTTTAAAACAAGTTATCACAGCTCCGAAATTCCCACGCCATTTGAAAGAAAGCGTAAAACTTCAATTAATGATGTTACAGACTTAAATGTTACATAATTAAACAGATGTTACAGAATTTAAAATTATAATTAGTTATAACTGATAGAGAAAGATTTAAAAAAAAATAAAATAAAAAATATTTGCTCTTGTTCAATTGCTGGTAGATTTATATACAGTTATTGTAGGATATAAAAACAAATGGAGTTTGAACGATAATCCCGCTATCTTTAAAATCAGCGGTGTCAGGTGTTGCGTAAATTAGTACAATTTTTGAAAAAAAAAAAAAAAAAACTTTTTTTCTGATAAAGAATATTAAGAGTGATAGGAAAAATATATGAAGAGAAAAATATCGGAGAATCATAAGTGTAACAATTAAGCACTTATGCCTTTAATTGCATATTTTAATTACTTTTCTAGGCCAAAAAAATGTTATTTTATTTTACCACAGATCCATGTTGTTAGTTAAATAACATAGCTTTTTTCTTGTCTCTCTTAAATTTCTCATCCTAGATACACGAGAAGAGATAAAATACAAGAAATAATGAAAAATTGAATCAAGAAAAAAAAGTTCATCTTCAAATATTGTACGAAATACTCCATTCCAAAATTTGTTTACCATCGATAATAACCGTAATACGGTTCATTTTATAGAATTCTAGATTACAACTGGTTTGTGTTCTATAAACTGGTCATGTTATTATAATATGAAACAGCTATATTCCCATTCGTTTTGCTGTTTCTTTCATAAAAATAAATATATCAAAATTGAGTTATATTTAAAAAAAAAAATAAATAAACATGGAATGCAAAGCACAGCTCTTTAAAAAGATATTTACTCTGGGATAATTTATTCTGACAAGTGGAGAAACACAAAGGCAGCGTTTGAGCCTTTAATACACGAAGGACAAACATCTGGCGTCATTGGTAACGTCACTCCCTCTTTACATAATAAGTCACAGTAGCCGAGTGTATTTCCGATAAATGGATAGCACAATTTTAAAGTCATTAATAGACTAATTTAACAGAGCTATAATTGGTCCGTGTTTAAATAATGACGCTCATTACGGAGATCAATTCACAAGGAAACTTTTCAACTGTAATGGCATAGTAATTGCCTATTCATTAATAGACTGTTTCTATTAATGAATTTCTGTTAAGATTGTTTCTACAGGCATAGAAAATATATTATAGTCACAATGGCTGCCATAAAATATCTATAAAGTTAAAAAAAAAAAAAACTCAAAGTTATGTTGTTTACAAAATTTTCCATCGTTAAACATCAGTTAAAAACATAATGAAAATAATAAAAAATAAAAGGTCCATAAAAAGCACTGTCATTGCTATTTTGGTTCTGTTACAACAACCTATAAATATAAAATTATTTATTTTATAAATAAAGTTTTTTTAAGTTCACATGTGTTTATACGAATTTGATGTATGAAATCGAAAAAATCATGTTTTTTTTTTTTTTATACTAACATAATACTTGCAGGTTTTAAAGTTGTTCTAGAATCAGAACATTTCTCGTGAGAGTTCACATGTGAATAACGAAATTAAAACATTTCATTTAATATATACATAAATATCCTAAATGTGTGCGACATGTCAATTCTTTTAAACAGCTTATATAATATATTTAGTAATAACGGCATTTTTATCTTTTTGAATGTATTTAACATTTTTATATTTCTTTAAATTAAAAATAAATTTTTGTCCTTTCCCTCTTCTCTTATTTATATATTTATTGATATATACATATACACATAAATATAGGTATTATTATTTTATTATTATATGTCTATATTAATAATATATATATAATATATATATATATATATATATATATATATATATATATATATATATATTAATATCAATTTTTAATTTCGGAACTCGTTTATTACTTTATTCTTTTGTACTTCTCCCTCCATACTAGTACTAAAACCGTGTTACTCACATATATATTTGTAGAATATATCTCATATATGTCTGTGAAAAGCGAAAAAAAAAATCTTCTAATTGGTATTTTTCATCTACATTCGAGAAAAACAAATTTGCTATGGCTGTATAACAGAATGGATGCATAATAATATTATGATATCGTCGGCATACAACTAAAACTGACCAAGTCATAAAGTAAAGTAAAGTTTTATATTAATTACTGATTTTGGTAATAAACTTAAAGTAATTATAATGTTAATATGTCATATATCGTGTTAATACAATATTATATATTAACAATATTTTGGTGCTAAACCCAACACTTCGAAATAGTAAAATTTGACTTGGTGAGTTTTAGTAGTATACCGACGATATATCTCCTGGAATTTAGTTACTTTTTTTTTCCTTTTTCTGTATGTTTTCAGGCAGTTTAGATCTTTGGATTTGACCATCCATCTCCATCTCTGCTTATCTTGGACTATTTTTTGAAAAAATCTTTGCATGTTTCTTGGTGGTATCTTTGTTTATTCTGTCTAGCCATCTGGTCTTTGTTCTTGCAGTCTACTCCTGAGGCATACATGGTTGTTAAGAGAAACCTCGTAGATAGCTTGAAGCTAAAAGCCCCGCCCATCTTAAAATCATAGCCTTCATGTCGTGAGATATGCAGTGATTAGTTTCTCCATGAAGGAGTTCATTAGTTTTTTTCCTTTTATATCTTCTCTTCTTCACTTACAAAAGTACAATAAATAGTTTTTTTATACTATTTTAGTATGAAATAGTAATTTTGAAATGAAAATTCTGTGCACAATATATTTTTGTTTTTTCAAGCTGAAAATCTTTTTTAAAAGGTTCGGTTCAGTTTCCATGGGAACATTTTTTCCCATTAAATAGTGCAAAAATAGAACGATTAAGTTAACTTCTACTTTTATATTACTACATTAATTATTTCAAGGCGTATTGTTGACAACAGGTTGGTGGGTTGGTGGAAGGTTCGGTCGCATCCGTCTACTTTCGGATACTTTTCATCTAAGGTCTCGTAGTCCACACCAGTGGCTCTACACCAGTGGCCAATCGTTTGTCAAACAACATTCATTACAAGTTATGAATGTTTGAAATGTGAAAGTACAAATATACAGATGGGGCACATACACACACATGGCAAACCATTTGGGCAATCATTTGCCAAATGTTTGTGAAAATATGCTTGTGAAGGTACTAAAAGGAAAGCTCAAGTAAGAGTGGAAGGGATTGTTAAATTTTCCTTGAATTTCGGAAAGGTGAAATAATCTGAGTTAGTTGTAAACAACTATACAAGTTTTACAACAAATTTATACAATAAATTTGAGCAACAGAAATATTATTTTATATTAATAAATATTATTTAATTGAGGATTAACATTTTTCTTTTATAACTCCATAACTATTTGAGAAAAGAACTTGCTCTCCATTGTATTGAATAAAAGAGATTGATTGTCCTTATATATATATATATATATATATATATATATATATATATATATATATATATATATATATATATATATATATATACTCGTATTTTATTTTATTTTTTATTTTATTTTATTTTATTTTTTATTTTTATTTTATTTTTTTTTTTGCTATTTTATAAATAGGAGGAGCTCTCTTATTTTTTTAGCAACAATATTTTGTAAGCTTCTAAGATCGGGGATCGAATTACGAAAATTAACTGATTTTTTTTGGTATTGGTTTATAAACATTGGACTAATAACAATAATTATAAAATCCAATATTTAGGTAAAAATCCAATATTAGGTAGTTGGGCAAACAGTTCGTCACTGGTGTGGATGGAACGCAATGGCATTGGCCAATCCCTTTGATGTGTGATGTGAAACGAAAATGCTCGGGAATGGCCAACGCAAATGCCAACGCCAACATCGGCCAGGACTTTCGCCAATGCTCCAGCATTCACAAATACTCCGATACACATCAGTAGCTAACGACTTGCCCAACGATGTGGCACTGGTGTGGAGTCTGAGTAAGATACGCTGTATATTAGCTAATAATAGTCCGATTATGATGATTCCTATTTTGTTTTGTAAAAAATTAAATTTACTTTCATATGGTTTCTCACATAATTTACCGTAAAATCCATCCTTTTTGAGTTATGCGCAAATAAAATTTTCTATGGGCTGTAACTTTTTTCCTTGCAATTTTTTCGGTGATTTACTAAATAGGTGAAAAGTTAAAGAGCGTTAAGGAGAAGACATTAGGCAAGTTTCATCAGAATCGGTACAGCCGTTTTCGAAAAAAATGCAAAAAAAAAGTGTAATATCGATGATATAAAGTGGTATTAGACCGAAGATCGCTCCGGTTATCGAAATCTATTTCAAAACTCTTGGTTTTGCTTTCTAGGGTACCTAAGAAAAACGAAATCCCCCATCCTTTGATGAGAATATACTTTTGTAAGACACTTTACAATGATGAGATGAATATTACAATTTTTTTATATGAATTTAAATGTTTTTCTATCGTTAGTCTGATCTAATGAATATACATTACTTAAGAGATTCAGGAAGAAATGAAATAAAATAAATTAGAAATATTTCGTTAACGAAGATTGGTAATGGAGGAGGTATAAGATGATTCTAGAAGGATTCCAGATCATTGAGAAAAATGCATCACGGGTGAAAAAGGGTACAGAATTTAGTAAGAAAATATCACTAATAGTAAAGGATAATCCATAAAAATATAAATACGGAAGGATATACAGGTCATAATATCTTGGCATCTGGCATTCAAGGAGGGGATGGAAAAACGCATTATGAGTAGTCAATAACATAAAAAATTATTTTTTGTTTTCAAGAAGTGGAATAGAATCAAACCAAGTAGGTACTACGTGCGAAAAACGTTCTAACTCATTCTCAGTACACCAGTTATCAATTTATAGATTATGGCAACCTTACTGGTCAGTGATTCATTATTTTTTAGTGATAGCTATCCCTTTGAATAAAAAATATATCATTATTATTATTATTCAGAACATTTTATTTATTACAAGTGTAATGTGGTAAGACAAATTATAGGAGCATAGGAGTATAGGAGTAGAGGTTGCATATCATAAAAAGGCGTTGTAAAGGTAGTTTCTATTATAACCATAGAAACATCTTTGGCACCCCTGATTAAGATCTACTGCCATAGGTGGATGATCTTGGTTGAAAATCGTCAAGGTTTAGGAGTGACGAAAGAAACAGAATATGAGTACTATATAGAAGGAATTTATTTGTCCTTGATTTAATATTTTCCTTCAATGACAATAGAGGCCATAAAAATAGCAATTCGTTGTCAACATCCTGCCTGCACTTAACTGCATCAGTTATATAACTTTCGGTGTAGACAATATGGATGAAATATGGAAGATGATTTATCTAAACTAAAAAAAATGAATTTCACTTAATCTTACATCTTACATTCCAATAAATTGTAATATAAATAATATATAAATATAAATATAAATTATAAATGTGAAGGAAGGAATGTCATATTCTATTACCAATAAGTATTATTTCTTTTTTAGTTAGATATTTTTTTATTTATTATAATGATTTTAAATTGCATATATTTTTATTTTTTTTAAAATATGAACATTGGTAATTAAATGTCCTACTGAATGAGTATGGACAAATTTATTATTTTCAACGATCTATAAGATAAGCAATAAAATAAAAACATGAATGATATTAATGATGCAAATAATACGGTAACATAGTAATCAATTGGAATAACTCATTGAAGTAACTATTATTTATATTTTTACTTTCCCTTACCTATATATGAAGTATATAGTAAGGGGAAGTATTGCGATCGTGAAAATTTTCGAACTCGAGTTTTCAACGGAAATACACGTTTTGAGGTCCCTTGAATCCAAATAACCAAGTCTCGCAAAATGGTCTGTGAGTCTATGTGTCTGTGTGTATGTGGGTATGTGAACAGCCTAGCTCGAAAACGAAAAGTAGTATGATACTGAAATTAGGTATTTAAGGCAGCCACACGCATGTGATGTTACAGCAACTTTTTCGTCAAAATCGACTAACCGGAAGTGCCAATTTATATAATCGATTTTACACTTTTTCACATTTTTCTCGAAAACGGCTCAAACGATTTTGATGAAACTTGTCTAAATTATTCTTCATAAAGGCCTTTAACTTTTCACGTAACGTAGTACATCTCTGAGGAAATGCAGGGAAAAAAGTTATGATGAAAAGAATATTTTATCTGCGCTTAGCTTAAAAAGTATGCATTTTATGGTAAATTATGTACAGCAATGTATGAAAGGCAATTAAATTATCTAAAAAAAAAACAATAAAAGAGTCATCAAAATCGGACCTGTATTAGCAAAGAGTGCGCATCGGACAATCCGGAAGTCGCTCTTATGGTACATTATGGAGTTTACAATTTTCTCGTAAACAGCTCTAACGATTTTGACGGAACTTGCCTGATGTCTTCTCTTTAAAGGCCTTTAATTTTTCATGTATGTAGTATATCAACGAAAAAACGCAGGGAAAAAAGTTATGATGAAAAGAATATTTAATTTGCGCTTAACATAAATAGCATGCAATTTATAGTAAATTCTTTACAAAATTGTATGAAAGGTTATTAAATTGTCTAAAAAACAAAAAAAGGATCATCAAAATTGGACCAATATTAGCGTATTTTATGAAGAGTACAAGACCCTAGGTGGATAACCGAGCGTATCTTAAACGAGGTGGATGAGACCGAAGCTCCTACCACCAATCCGCCGATCTGTTGTCAAGAATACGCTCTGTAATAATGTAATTTAAGAATACAAAAGCAGAAATTAACTTAATAATTTCTAAAAAATGTTTCCATGGAAACTAAACAGAAACTTTTAAAATATGTTTTCAACTTGACAAAATTAAAATATATAGGTAGTGTACAGAATTGTATTAAAATTATTTTAAAAAACTGTTTTGTTGTACTTAAGTAGGAGAAGAAGTGAATGCTGCTGAGTTTGTTTCAAGTATTGTTTATATGAACTCTTTAACATTATATTAAAAAGATAATTATTATAGGACGGTAAGGGAAAGTTGTGTGCTGCGCGCACCGCACCAGATTTTTAATTTAACATTTAATTGACCGTTGTTGGTTTGGGTTGCGGTCAGAAATAAAGCACGCAGTAAATAATTGTTTATGTTCTTGTGTTTAGAAATTATATTTTTTAATTATAAATGTATAATTATATAAAACATAGCACATTTACATATATAATATAAATATAAACGTTTAAATTTCTACAAAGACTATGCAAATAGAATCAAGGTATAAACAATACACACTCTAATTTAGAACATTTCTTTTGAAATTGTTTATACTTAAAGGGAATATATTAATAGCCAGCCATATCTTGCGTGTTGTTTTTTTCAAGTCGGAAGTCGCCTTGCCCCGAATCTTGAACACGTGCTGTGTACAATCTGCGGAAGGGCAGATGTTAGTAAACAAGAAGATACAAGAGCGCTTGTGTGCCAACCCAAAGTTTGCTATTCTTATCTTTTCCCAAACAGTTTAAAAAAAAAAAAAAAAAAAAAACCCAATACATAATACTTACAAGTACGTCAAAGGGATTTATGGAAAGAAATTATAACAATTAGTTTCTGTTAGTGGATTTGTTTATGTAGATTTCCCCTCCTCCGTTGCTTGGCCCCAGGTTTGTACTATAGACCTTTATGTTTCTATTTTGTGACTATTGTTTTAAAATTTACTGCATCCAGTTTAGTGGTATTATTATCAATCCACATAATAATACCACGGTATTATTCTACCAATAGTTAGAATCCGGAATTAGAATTATCTCACGATAGAATCCACCGAACTGGATGTCGAACTGCTCTTTACACTTTTAACTTTATGTCGCTAGATACAAACATACCAGTTTTCTTAAGAAGTTCCTTTCTTAAGGTCACACCTGATTCTTTAGGGTATTCATAGGACATTTTCTTATCAAATTTCTTCATTATGCCTCCTAAGGTTCTTAACAGGACACATTTATAACGCGAGACCTCATACACGTCGAAGATCGCCATATTCATTAAGACATTCTCAACTTTTATAAAATATATTTTTCTGGATTCCTAACTTCATGAGTGACCTATCCAAGGAACATTGCATCATATCCCTGAGGTAAAATCTTGAATTTCTCTGCCGACTTTTACGTCCAATTACTTTCTCAACAGAAAATTTTAACAACTCCGAAGAAAGACCTAATATGAAGGCTGCTCGAAGTTCAAAGGCTTCAGATTTTGCTTCTCATAGCAAAGAACGTATCGGATATTTTTGCATGACCTTGCAAATTTTCCTATATATACCCAATAAGATCATGATCATATATAAATATCTCCTGTCCGGTAAGAAAAGATGCTTTGAAATTAGAATAAACAGAATGTTCGTGTTGATCTAATTCCAAGCTTTTTTTTCGAGAGAGGGACACACACTCTAGAGGGTTTGAATAGACAACGCACTTTGTGATGGTTTTATAAATCTAAGATTTCTACCAACTTTTCCTTGGTTACGAGATTTCTCCATAATAATATTTTAATACTTGAGAGGGTTCCTCGTGTTTCTTTTCAGAATTCTACGCGTATAGGTTATGTCTGTCGTGAATCCTTTGTGATGCCATCAATTCTTTCATATCCCATCCTTCAGTATATATTTATATCTTCACTGTAATTAATAAAGTCTCAATGCTATTGTTTGGAAAGTTTGTAAGTTCAATATATGGAATTCAGAAAAATCAGTCAATTGCTTCAAATTTTTGATTTGATGATGGCGTTTTCGTTTTCTTGGATAATAAAATGAATCAGAAATTTTATCATACAAGTGATAATTACGTTCAGGTGTCGATTAGGTTTCTTTTAAAGATGTACTAAAGTTCAAGCGAATGACTTGCGATTCCTAAGAAAGGGTTTTGTTTCCTGGGTTTAGACAAAATTGATTATGAAATCGGGGTTTGAGAAATCATGGAACCTTAGGAGTTAACGTTTCTAGTATGAATCCTGTAGTTTTAAACTTATAGAGTATCATAGACCTATTTGAGTTACCATTAACATGGAAGGGACCATGAGATACTTCATCTTTAACTGAGCAAGAAGAAAGGTATAATTGTTATTTTAAGAATAAGAATCACATCTTAAGATTTTGTGGACACATTGGGAAATATCGTTGTAAAAAGATGAGAAAACCTCCAAATAACACAATCTTCATTCTCTAGACTCCACTTAATACGTTTAAAACAATTTTTAATCCCACTTTTAAGTGATTTCATGCGATTTGTTCCCATCAAGGAGGTAGTATATAAGAATATATTATGATGCTGTATACGTTTTATTTTTTATTATAAACTGTATATTTTATTTTAGATATAGGTATTTACAGGTTAACTAATTTATATAAGCTTTTAATAGACCAAATACAATACAAAATTTGGTTGCAAAGGATAAGGTTTATTTAAATATGTGCCCTCTTTTTGTCGCACTGCTATAATCTAATTTTTTTTTTTTAAGGGTTTTCTAATTAAACAGTGAATTCTCTTCACCCAAATTTTGCATCGCTTCCTTCCAAATTACTCTAAGGTTCATTCCTCTCGTTGACCACATCTCGTAATGCATTCTCCCATTTCTTTTTCCCAGATCTTTCTTGATCTACCTCGCCTGCTTCTTCCATTTGTTTTTCACTCGTACGCTCCCTGTGACAATCTTCCTTTCCATGTTCCTTTTAAATGTTCAAACCAAGTTAGCATTTTTTTTCTCTGTCTCTTCCGGGAAGTTCTCGGGAGGATGTGTTTATGTGGTAAATATGTATTGTCGGTACATTTTGATTCTAAAAAAATTAAAAACAAATAAGCTGAAATAGTAAACGTTTTCACATAAACGGTAAGGGTGGATAAAGCTGACCCGGAGGTAGAATATTTCCTGAGTTATTATGCGTGGTTTAAAAATGCCGTTTACCCGAATAATACCGCTTTATCGATAGCTCGACTAAAACTTGATCGGGGTCGGGTTCATGCTTAATATAAGTGTTGATACTTCATATAATAAGCCGCCTGTTAAATTCAATAAACCATTTGGTTCGGGCCAATTTGGCCCTAGCCTTACCGTTTGAGGGTGAAATTTTAAGTCATAATATACGCGTGAAATTGGTTATAAAGTTCAGCTATCATATAAAGTTCTGAATGAATTGGCACAGTTAGAGAATCCCATTGATGGTCATGTCAACTGGAGGTATATTCTTCATTAGTCTGTTGGTAGGTATAGCTCTCGATGGAAATAGAGATAAAGATTTCGTATACGTTAGTAGATTTTTGGCTGGTGTAAGCCAGTACGTAACGGAGTTTTTTATTAGTCTTAACATTTTGGATTGAAATTATTACAATTTTTGTAATAATGAGAGTGAGTCTTTTTTTTCGTGGAACCATAAAACTTTGAGATATATCCTTATCGACAGACATGTACTTAGGTTTAAAGTTTTCCTTGTTGGTCGCAAGCCCAGATGCATTCCTAGAAATGCAGTTCCAGAGGGATAAACTGAAGTCTGTTAGAGGATGTTGTAGGATAGAATTCGTATGTTTGGAAAGAAGTATGATGTTTCAATTTTTTTCTTGTTTTCATTAATAAAATAATCCATTCTAGTTACATGCTAATAACAGTAAGCCGCTAGATGAAATTTTCCACAGTTTATTTTCCACTGCTCTGCAGTCCAGTAATGTTCAAAAGCTCATTTTTTCAGGATCAAGAACGTGCGTACTTATTTTCTTTCTGAATTTCAGTTTCGAAGACTTCGAAAAAATACAGTGTAGTAGTGGTATTCGATTGTTTGGAGTATTTCGTATCAATTTCATTTCAAAAATATCCCTTCTATTGAAGAAAATTTGGTACCTGTCCGTGGAATTTGGATGTTGAAGAACTCGAGAAAAGTTCTCTTGTAGAAGTGTAAGTTTAATCCTTTTTAACCCAAAGTGCCTCTCAGTTTTCTTCATTTAATGTTATCTCTATGTGTAATGGAGGTTTTTCTAAGCCCTTCATTAACTAAGGGAAAAAGAAGGGGTGTTCTTAAAGGTTCGGTTAAAAAGGGTTAATATCTTTTGACTTTTCGTGATTTAATAGTAATTTCCACAGCTAGTACCAATTATGTAAATTTAGTCAGGTAATTGGTGGCAATGTGGTATCGTGGTGTATTGTTTTAAATTGCGAATCTAATTCGAAAATAAAAATCTAGAAAACCTTTGATTTACCAAGATTTATTAGAGGATATGTTTTTTAGGATTCAGCTTTACGATGGTGACTGATGTTAAATGTCAGTATATAGCTCTGATCAACTACTGGCCATTCTTCACATGACAATTAGCTACGATACAAGCATGAACTGCCCAAAAACAATTGTATTCTGTATTGTAGATGGTATTTGTCGAGAGTGCTTATATTTTCGGTGATCAATAGGAAAGTGGGGGTGATGTTTTCGCCTTCTAGAGCAGAGAGCTTGAAGATTTTATTGGTTTCTGCCGGAGGAGGAAACTCGCATGCGCGGCAGAGCCTGGTCGATACAGGGTACGCTCAGCTCCCGGCTGAATATTTCATAGCCAAACGGTAGTAATTTATTCAGTCACCGCTGGAATAAATAACATGTTATTAACGTCGCGGTTCACGGTCCGGCTGTCACTGGACAACGGCCACAGTTTACCATAGCCGGCCTCTACATAATAGAGGAACCGTTACCCATATTCCCGAGTCTGTAATTTATCTAATATACATATGTTGCGGAAATTGGATAAGTATACGATCTGGAGGGTACCTTAAGAATAATGTATCGTCTGCCAGATTATCTCGAAGGAATAATTAATACCAGCGTGCTAATAGATCTGAGAGTTAATTCCGATGATTGCAGTGTAGGTACCACTCTTTATCACTATTCATTGGAACCCATCGCACAGATTAGTGATATTTCAGTGATATCACTTTTGGCATATAATCTTTATTGAATACGACAATAGCTATAGATACATTAATCAGTTAGAAAAATCTTGTTAAAATAATAAAGTATGTCATAAAAAATGTTGAGGATAATACGCTACACTGCCAGAATATTATAATACATGAAGAACTCTTTTTATCAGCATCATTTAATCATCAAATCATTAAATTTTGATGATGTATACATACACATTATGACTCACTTACAACCTCACATAAAAATTGGAGAAATTAAATTTTGTATCAAGTCGTCTTGGTTGTTCGTCTAATGGCTCTAATGAGGCCTTCATGGTGAATCTTTTAAAAAGTTCCATGTTTTTATTATATAGTAAACAAAATGAAGATTCCTAGCAAAGATTAAATAAATTACAAATTTAATGCGCAGACAGGTTTTCCTTTAGCTGATCATCGTTCGTCATCTTTCTCCATTTCTCACTCCAAGCCTAGTTCATTCGTGGTGCTTTGTCTTGTCAGGATTTCATCGTCTTTCTTGTTAATTCCTTTCTTCCAGTTCCACAACTGATTCCATATTTTATGTTATTCTTATAACATTTCCTAGCCAACGATACATCCACGTGTCTTGCGGAGAATTGTCTGTGTCCAACTGTGGAGTTTGCTATCTGCACTAAAATCATTGTTGTCTCTTGAACTACTATATTCACTGTCTACCGTCTTCTTTATCCTCAAAAAACAAGAAGCTTCACGCCAGTTTTGGTAACACCTCTGCATTTTGTACATAATTTCTTTGCTGACCTTTACTCCAGAGAATGAAAAAGAGCAGGTAACAAATTGACGGAACAAAGGAAGAGGATCTTCAGTGAACAGATGAAAGCATCCGGGATCCTCCTCAAACGATATCGTTATAAAGCTTCGTGTGTTCCGAAAGGGACCATTCTCGCAAATAAATAATAAATAAATATATATATATATATATATATATATATATATATATATATATATATATATATATATATATATTATTAAATAATAAATATACATATATATGGCATAAATAGCAAGATTCTTCAGTTATTCCCTCTACATTTATAATATTGTATTTTAAATATTGAGATGCACAGCAACTTTTCACTAATCACATGTTTGTCCTGTAGCATTTCTATTTTCCATAAATTTCAACGTTTAGTTGTAATTTCATCGAAGGATATTTGTCATGCAGGATACTCAATTACCTCTTTTCATTCCTGTTTATCTTTTGCAGATATCCAATTTTGCAGATATTCCTACCTGACGTAATCTGTCTATGTTCCGGTTTATTCCTTCCACATTTACTGGTTAGGCCAGTACTGATTATCTTTCTACTGATTCGTTCATCATACAGGTCGCTTCGCACGATCATTTGTTGCAATGCTATAATTTCTATTTATGATATAATTACTATTTACTGGAAGTAGTTCACGATGTGCAACTGTCAAATTTTATAGTCTATGAATCTTTCATCTCGCCACATGTTTAGGTTATGTTCTTTGCCTGTATCTATCAAAAAGTGAAAATTTGCTGGACACTAACCATAGGATAACCTTAACCTTCAATCAGGATTCAAGGAAAGAGACTATCTATCTATATACAATAGTAAGAAAATAAGGCCACCGTAGTCTTAAGAATATATATTAATTTTAACACGTTAATTTCTAAATCTTCGCCCATTTGGAATCATCAGTGATTAGTACATTTTTTCAAAAGATCGCGAACATCTGAAACATATAATCGTAAAAAGGACTTACAAGCCAGACACAAAGTGAACGTAAAAACCTTGAAATAATCTAGCTTAATTGCACAAACACAAAAAATTAAAAACAAGAAGAGCTGAAATTAAAGTTTAGAGCTCTTGTCTAGTAAATATTTTTGTTGGTAAGAAAATTTGAGCAGTTTTTTGACGTCTCAATTTTGTGTTCTATGCTCAATATTTTCCAGATAAAGACGAAGGATTTGTTCAACATAGGTAAGCGGCAGTAGCGAAGTGTGAATCTGTAGGCCTGTGGCAGTCAAGTTTTGGGTCTCCCTTAAGCTTCTTACTCAAAATTTGAAGATTTGGCCGTGTGCTATACATAATAATATAATGTTAGTTATTAACTGTATTACTTTGTTTTATTATTACAAAGAAATACAATTTGATATTATATATTATTGTTATTTGATATTATATATTACAATTCGAGGCACCCCTTGGCCCAAGGCCCGTAGCATTTGCCACTTTACCAGCTGCTAGTTTATTTTTTAGCCCATTATAGTTTAGCCCATGGTAAGCGGAACTGTAAGGATGTGTGTAAGTTTTGGATGAAGGGTAAAAGTTAATTTGATGGGATTTGTTAGGATATATTTTAATCCTCCAGCCTTGATATCAAGAGTTTGGTTTTTAATGAATTAATGATGAAATTTAAACTATAAAATGGTTAATAAGATGGAGTCTAAAAATAGTATCTTGAGGAACACCACCATACTAATAAAAGAGCGACGGAAAACCAAAATGATGATAATTTTTTTTTCAGAATTCTGTCAGTGTGATAGAGACAGATGATAAAATATTGCTCATTTGCTGCAATAACTTCACTGCTCGAATATCATTATTTTTGAGTTAATTCAATTGCAATTATATGAACTTTTAACTATTTAACTACCTTTTAACACTCCAATTCTGAGCTTTCTAGGACAATCGTGCCATTCTAAAAAAAAATTTCATTGTAGTTTTACAGAAATTAATACAGGCTTTAAAACACCTGAAAAATAGTACATTTCAAGTTATGACGTTGCTGCAGCAAATAAGCGATATCAGAGTCTCTTGAAGAAACCGGACTTTTTTTATGCACTTTGCAGAAATGTTTTCATTGATTTAGATAAAGCCTGGTCTTAGACTCTTTTATCTGGGTTTGGTTTTCATGTTAATAATAATTTTATATGTAAACATGTTCTAAATATTAAAATACTCACTCCCCGATATATCCCATTGCTTGAATTTTCTACATTGGCTTTTTTTTAGCTGTCAGAAAAACTACTATTGTGTGAAAACAAGCTCACTATTTTCAGAAAAGAAAAACAAATTCACCATAGAATAATTACGTTTAAAGTTAATTAAATTAATTGCTTGCCCCTTGTCCATCTACCTCACTCCCTCACATTATCCGAAAATAAAAAGTACAGCCTTCTTCTGAAGTACAGCTGAAGAAAATATTTGGCAAGCCTGACCAGATCCCTTTAAACCGAATTGAAAATTGAGGGAAACCTCAATTTGTTGAGACAAATAAAGAAATTATGGCAGTGTTCACATTTTATCTATTAATATGTCTTTGGTTGTCTTGTGGGTGATGTATTTTCTAGCCATTGAGTTTAATTCAGGCAGCACAGTTAAAATTCTGCTATATGGAGGATAATTTTTTCCTATCCTCATACCCTATGTTTTGAATGACATCTAATTTGCTATAATTAGAGTCGCAGGCGTAACTCCAGGTTATTGCAGAATATGTTATTATTGAGCGTATGGCGGTTTTTATAGTATAAGTTTGTTTTTTTGTGATCGTTTCGATTGTCTGTTGAACTATGGGATCTTTTTGCTAGAAAATTTTCTTAGCCAATATTAGGTATTTACCTTTTCTTTTTGTAAAAGAAAAAAATTAATCTTCATTTTTTGAATACTAAATCATGAATCAAATTGTACAGTTTTTCATAAAAATACACAGTGCAAGCCTTTTTAAACTTTATTGATAGTAAAGACACAGTTTTGAAAAAAAACGAAACGAAAAAAAAAAATATTTTATTAAATACTAAATTGAATTTGAAATTAAAAATCAATTGAAAACATTTTTAACTAAAAAAAAATATTTTTGATATAAATAATGATGCAAATTATTATTGATACAGAAGCAAAATTGATACTTTTTGGCCACCTAACTAGCATAAGAATAATAACAATTAAAAATTAAAATTAAAAATAATTTATTATTACTCTGTCAAGACAGTCTATGAACATTTTCTCTGATCACAGTTAGAAGGAAGTCGTTATGTTTGACTAGTAAACGTATAATAACTAAATTAACAAATTATTACGGAAACTAAAAATTTGATATTTTTCCACAAGTAAACAAACATGAATGTAAGATTTCCAAGCTAAAAAAAAGAAAAAAACAAAAATTCTCGTATCGTGGCACTCTTCTTAAACGGCTTAAGCGATACATGCTATCGACTTCTGATAGAACATTTATCTTGGTAGAGTGGACAACTAAGCTATTAGCCATCCCAATAAATTGATCTGGAATTATTATAGTAGAACAACTTTTTTTTTTTACTAAAAAAAAAAACAATCGTTTAAATATAAACAAAATATAAGCGTGTTCTTTCAGTTATTTCCGTGTGTGCAGATTATGTGTTTCGTATATAGATAGGTACTGAACAGATTACCAAGTAATAAAAATGTTTATAAACACTGAGCTGTACGTGTTAATCATTTGATACTTGAAGCTTAAACATTCAATTTAAGAATAGCCCACTTCTTATAACAAGACAAGAAGAATGACCTAAAGCTGCCTGATCAAACAACAACCCTCAACCCTTTGTTGCTGACCGTGCACAGGTTGGCTAATTGGGCTTGGGGAGGGTACTTCTCCATTTATTATTTAGAAGTAGCCCTTTGTGAACCTGTAGCGAGGCAGTTAAGGATGTCAAGTGATCATCAAGATAATACGAGCATTTTTTTAAACAGATAAAAGAATGGTTTACAAAAACAGATGTATTTTTATACACACACACATATATATATATATGTATATATATATATATATATATATATATATATATATATATATATATATATATATATATATATATAGCTCAGGTTAGATTTATCATTAGGTACTCAGAATGAGTACAGTTTGTAAATTAGATATTATGATAATTTATTTCATTTTGTGATTTGTCATCCAATTCACTCGTAAGATCGAAAGCAGTAGGCAAAATTATTTTAGTGCACTTATATTTCATTATCACAAAAAATGTGTTATTCAGTAATGTTCAAGCAAAAACTGCTGAATAAATCAGCAAGGATGTAGAAAATTTTATACTTGTTCATTTTATTTTTAAACATCAAATTTAATTTCACAGAAAACTTTAAAAATGATTTTTTCCCGTAGATAAGATACTATTTTTTTCATATTTATTTTTCATGATGCAAACCGAAAATAAAAATTTATAATTTCTTTTAATAAAAAAATTATCACTATGCGGGAACTTATCTAATCAACTGTTTTTAGCTGAAACGTCAGTGACAAATGAGTTAATTTATAAGATAACTAACTGAGTGTCATATTTCATAAAATACTGGCTTTCTATATTCATTATATGAATTTCAATTTCATGGTGAATATAATTAAAATATCATTTAAATACGAGCGAAATATTTTTGATGACTGAAACGATTTTGCTGAATGGATTTGCAATTCGCTATGTAAAAAATCGAAACAAAAATGTTTATTATTCGAAAGAGCTTCTTTAATAATTATTCTGAATTTCCTGATTGTTTTGAAGTCTTGATTCGTCCATTATTTAATTTTAATTGATTTGGGATTATTAATTTTAAAATTTAATTAAATATTTTAATCATTTATTTTCTTCGAGTTTAATCGAAGAAAAATTAAATGGAACCAAGAAAATAATTTACTTATATTTTGAAACTGAATCCATTAAGAAAGGTAAAATAATAATATTTGTCCTTATATTATTATTTTTTTTTTTTATTGATTTTGAAGATAACTGGGTATAATTCAATAAAATATCAATTCAAGTAACTTTCCATAACGTATACGAGATATTTCATTACTAAACATTTTATAATAAATAAATATTTTATTTATTTCAATGTATATTGATTATGAGACTTTAATAATCATATTTTTTTATTTATAAAATCCACTTTATGATAGTTACTATGATGTTACTAAATCTAGTATTTACTCTTTCTTCACTAAAATCTTTTACAGAACATAAACACTCTCTTAAGCCCGCTTCCCAATAGTGCTGGTCACGGATAGAAGAGTTCACTGTTACTTCCTTAAGGGAAGGAAGACCTTAAGGAAGTAACAGTGAACTATTAAGTGAAAAATTAATCTCTTTCATATTATTAAAAAATATATATATTTTTGTATAGTAACCTTATTTCGCATACAGAAAAGCTATTTCATTTCATTTCAGAAACAAACTGCCTTCTATGAAAATATTAAGAAACTTCAAATGAAGATAATTTAAAAAAAAAAAAAAATTAGTGATTGTATTTTTTTAGAAAAGGATCATTATTATTTCTATATATGTTTATGATTTTAAATAAGATTAAGAAATTAGTTTTTTTTCCTTTACAATACCTTACGGATTTATACATTTCAAAACCTCAAAAGCCAGTTCAATTCATATGGTTAATGCTATAGAAAACATTTGTAAACATAGCATTGACAGTTTACTGCTGCACATAAATCCATTGGGATTAAATGTAATTTTTTGCGTAAAATATATTGATTTTATGAAAAAATATTAAATTTATTAAATAAGCATATACAATTCGTAGCTGTCTTCACGTTGAAGAAATAGAAACAATAAAATGTGAAGCAAGATGGAGGCCTGAACGCAACGGTTCCTACTCCTGGCTTTATTTTAGATTATTATCTAGTCAAGGAGATCTCTCATCCAGCTCCTTTTTATTCTTAACTATTTGCTGGAAGTTTATTGTAGCATTCTTTTATAAGAATATTAGAACGGTGGTAAAGTTTGCCGCGAAATGTCCTGCATTTTGTACAGCATGTGGATCCAGTGTTATGTCACTGACGTACCTCAGAGATCGTGTGAAATGGTTCTCACTACGATTAAGACAGCTACTACATGCATACACTTGCTTACTAAAACCCATTTGAACATATGCAACCCAAATTTACGAGGTAGCCAACAAAAACTCACATATCAAAACTATTGCGATTGTTCTCCGTGCAATGTGTTTTCATACAATTAATGACAGTGTTAGTCCTATGATTGCCTGAAGTTGGCGAAACGCATATTAATTTTGAATAAAATTTAACTTGTACTTAAAGCCACCTTACACGGTCAGTATTATTGAAGTAATATTATTTAACGTGGCATATATCAATTTTGCCAATATTGTTGTTACGATATACCCCACTGACGGTCAACGGCTTGAGGCTTATAATTTGAATTTTCCTAAAACTATTTTTAGGGCTATAATTTTAAGTCTCTTATTAACGGTCGACTCGCATTATATGTTTGTTAAGATATTGGAAGATTCCAAAAAGCTCTCTTCGGTCTGCATTTATACGAATTTATTAATTATATAAATGCAGACCAGAGTGTTCTGTCACTGACGTACCTCAGAGTCGGAACATCTCACATCAACAGTCTAAAAATGACTAACCAAATTGAGACAATAAATCACTCCAAAACAGGGAAAAGGGAGGTGATGTATGCAACTGCCAATGTGCTTCGCGCCTCCAAGGTGTCTCCTGGCCAGTGAGAAAAATAAGTTGAAGTAGTTTTTTTTATAAAAATTTTAAGTTCTTATTTAAAGCACAAACAATTTCCCAAAATAAGCTAATGTGGTACATAGTTATTTTCTTTCTAAAATTAAACTCAATTACACTGACAGAAAGATTACTCGGCAATGATTTAATATAATTTCAGGTCGCATTTCAACTTAGCTCCACGCACTTTAATAATTTAGGTTGGCGACAATGATGAACTTATTTGCTTCGCATTAAAAACAATTCCGGGGATCCCCGCCTCGCTCGATACGTTGATTCAAAGAAGATATATTTTTTTTATTACACTTCCATCCGTTTATTTTTCATTTTATACAGCCATTCGTCAATTGCGTTAAGTTTATCGATATTTTTACAGTGATTCAAATTTGGAAAAGAGTACAACACTTTTTCTTACTGATAATAATATGTTGGATAGTTTAACAGTTAATCGAGAAATAAACCATCGTTACATTTTGAGTTCATTTATGAGTATCGCTTAAATTGCATTATATTACAATAATGATCATAACCTATGATTTTTTTAAAATAAATGACGAATATATGGTTCCATGTTAAACTATATGAAAAATTCGATTTTTTGTTTTTGTTATTTTTAGATAGTATTTCTGTTTATACAGCCTGTAGTAAAGTTACGAATCTGTTAGGGCATCAGAAAGTGTTGAAATCGGAGTTGTATTTTTACGGAAAATGCCTCAAAATGTCTGAAGCTTCCATGTTAAAGTAACGAATATCCCTTTTTTTTTTGCACAGAAGAATTTAAGGTTTGCTCTCCTGAAAAGTAGTGATATTCACATTCGCAATTTACCATGGGAACGACGATCTATTCGTACCGATATATTCAAATTTTTGTTGGTATAAAATCTTATGTTACCTACCTACCTACTAAATTTTATTTATTGTTATAATACCTGTATTGAAGTAAACAGGATTAAGCTGTGGATTTTATCACAAATTAAGTATTTACTTTATACTTTACTTTATTACGCCTCCATTTTTATTTATGCAAATCAAATGTACTGAAATGAGGTGGCCCAAGATTTGCATTGCCTAGAGAGCTCTGCATGGCTTGATCCGGTCCTGGGTAACATTAACTCAGCTGAGAATGATTATAATTAATTAAATTAAATGATCTTTTTAAATATTTTTAGTTGTGTGATATGTGGATTTTCTGATTTTTACTGATCAGCTGTTTGAATACCTATAACCTTCCTCAAGTGTGCCTCTCTTTTCCTTTGTAACGCGTTTGAATTGTCTTGGAATTATACACTATATTTATTTTATTAGTGTTTATTCGACGGTTGATGTGAGATGTGCTGCGTGCTGTGATTTACGTGATCTTATCTTTTTCTGTACAGATGATGCCTGAATAGGCGAAACGTTTACTGGTTAGTTATTTACTGGTATTTGGGAGACTAAATGTTTTTGTTTTTTTTAAATCTTCCAATTGACGTCCTAATTTGTGTCTCTTTTTTTTTTTTTATCTTATTAATTTTTTATTTATATGTCTACCGAATATACATTTTATTACGAGATATTTGATGCCCTCTTTGAGGAAATCCGAAACCCAAAGCCGCTTTAGGGCCGGAGTATAACTTTAAATATTGGCAAAATACATCCAAACCGAAGCTTCATATTTTCCAAGGCAGAGCTATCAGAGAGAGCGATAAGATAACAGGCTATTTAGACCGGCTTTATCGTCCCATTACGTAAGCGCCGTTGTTATGGTATGGCACTACCCAATAACAAGCTATTAACAATAACAAGCGGTTTTCCACTCAGAGATAAAGTCCTTCCTTCGTGGAAATTAGAGTAAACACGAGCCAAGAATACAACTGCTCCATCAAACTTTCCCTGTTGTGTTTCATGCGGAGATAATCAACGGGCAACGTGTTTAAAAAAAATATCTACATTCTAGGAAACTCTTGATAGCTGATAGTGCTATCTATATACCGATAGATAAAAGTGCCCAATAAGTTGAGCTCAAAATAGAAAGTTGGGATCTGTAAACAAAATATTTTTTCGTTTCATGTCAAACTACTGTGGAATATACAGGAATAGAAAATAAATTTATTATAGTTCACAAACTTTTCCTGCCGGATTGGGGTGGCACAGATAGCCCTGATAGCCAAAATCAAACCAGCTCTTTTCGCAAGAATCAGATTTATGGAAACCAGCAGTCGGATTCGAAAAACTTAGTATGGACAATTTCAGATACATGAAAATTACATATTTCAAGTGTCTAAAGCCGTTGCACATTAGAATACTCTTTACATTATTACTACAACTAATGATATCAGATATGAGGTGTCCATAAATTGGTTTATTTCAAAGTTTAAAATGAAGAGATATTCATATTTTGCTATCATTTGATTATTCGTCATTGAATGAAGCTCGTGTATGTATAATAATTAATCGATCATAGACAATAACAGGACCACTATAAATACAAAAAAAAACAAAAACAATTATATTAATAAAATTTCAACGAATTTTATTAAATTAATAATAATAATAAAGCTTTATTTGTGCATATAAAGATAAAACAGAAATTATTTACTACAATGAATTAACTGAAAACTTATCCTCAGAATAAAATTAGGCGGTAGCTGAGGTTTTCTTGGATTCCAAATAAAAAAAAATCACATATAAGAATGGAAATAAAAATAACAAAACAGAATTTTCACTTCTTATGCACAAATTCTTTCCATCAAAATTCATAATACACCCAACCCCATTATTTTTCATTCCTTCCTCTCCAGTGCTGCCCATGACCAAAGTTGACTACGTAGGAGAGGGGACCAGAGGGATATAACCCCTCTACCACCGAATTGTACGAAAAAATATAATTTCCAAACCCACCAACATCAGATTTGTATTTTGATAATGTTTGGTAATTATAACTATAGTTTTTGATATAATTTTCAAGCTTATCCCTAAAAATTTAATGTGGCGATTACAGACATTTAGGTGATTATTTGCCTTCTTCTTATTAAATTTTCTCCATCGGAAAAAAACATAAATCCCTCTCGGAAAAAAAATTCTGCGTACGCCCCTGCATGCCCATGTCACTTCTGCACAAGTCTTCTTCATTTGTTCATTACAAGTTAGTTTGTGGCGACCTCTTCATTTCCATTCTCTTAGGTACAAGAGAGTCTATGATTTTCTTGTTCCATCGATCATGTTTTGTTTTTATTATATATCCTGTCCAGTGCCATTTTCTATTTTGGATATACTGAATAATATCAGGGAGGTTGGTCCTTCCTCCTATCCATTTTTTTTCCTTCTGTCTCTCCTTGTGATTCCTAACATATACCTTTCCATGGATGTTACAATAGTTCTCATCTTGTTTTTGGTTCCGTGGTTTAGGATCCTTTAGATTATTTACATACATCAAATGTGAACATTTGAACATGTGAACATCTACATAATATTTAAAAAAAATAATGTATAAGTGTGTTGATTTACTATCGTTAAATTGGGGCGTTATCCCATCAATTTGAACAATACTATCTTGACATTGTTGAATAGCAATCTCAAGACTACAAATTCTGTTCATATAAAAATGTTTAAACTTCTTGAATATCATTACCATAATTTGTCTTAATAATAATAACATAGTGTTTACGTCTTTCTATTTTATTTTTGATTGGTATTTTAAAAATGTGAACATGATGCAGATATAGATATTCGAGATTATCTATTACAATCGATCATACAATAGATGAAATCTTCTGTATTTATAGATGACCATAAATTCTGCAGATAGCACTAGATTATATAATGGACTTCTCACATAGGCAAGATATATGCTGCTCCGCCTTGAGATTTAGTATCACTTCGTCGCCGTGTGACTTATAGTATAGGCGTTGGGATGATAGGTTTTTAAAATTTAAGAATTATCTGATGCTAAATTTTTAAAATATTTTTCAAATATTTGTATATTATCTCTCTCTCTCTCTCTCTCTCTCTCTCTCTCTCTCTATATATATATATATATATATATATATATATATATATATATATATATTCTGCAAATGATCCTGTTGCTGTTTGTTGATTTTATTCCAATTAATCTTTATTCTCTTATCAGAAATTTAGAAAGGGAATAAAGATTAATTGAAATAAAATCAACAAACAGCAACATGACCATTTCCACAGTATACCAACAACTTCTCACCAACTTAGGGCCTAATCGGACGAGCCGTTTTTGAAATATTGTGGTATAAGTCAAATACATTTGCGCATGCGTGAGTGAAAGTAGTGAATGGAATTTGATAAAATTGATATGGAACCATATCAACTTTAAGAGTACAACCCTCAAAATCACTGAAAATTTCATCAAAATCGAATGAACTGCAGTAGGTCACGTTAATTTGAATACAAAGAGACAGGCACAAGACCAAATTTGTTCCCTGATGTCTACAACGTGAAACGCGAATGAAAATTTTCGTTTCTCAAGACATAAATTATTTTCACTTCCTGCATGAATACAAAGCTTACCTTACTTCGTTAGTGAGGAAGCAGAAATCTATTTGAGGCATAATTAGTGACTGGGACAGATATTAGCAAATTTTGACTGAAGGATGATCCGAAAAAATTCTTTACGATAATAGACTTATCAAGTAGTTATATTTTATAATTTATAATTTTGAATTGACTTTAAGCGTCTCAATGGATAAGTTCTTTTAAATAGCGATATGTCCGTAAAATGTTTGCAGGCTTATAGATATGGTTGATTCAAACTCGTATTTATCTCACATTTAATGTCAATAATTTTGAAAGACAACTAAATTTCATTAAAATATACGCAAACAAAATTCATAAGCTAATGGTGAAAGGAATGAAATATATTTCTGGCTCGTGGCAAATATGATAAGCCATCAAGATAAATAAAGAAAAAAATGATAGTTGCTGATAAAATGAACAGTACGTAATTCTTCAGTTAGTGATAAAACTGCTATCCTAAGTCGTCAAGATATCGATTCAAACAGCTCGAGCACTACAGCAATCGCTTCCAGATAGTCGTGAAACATTATTGTAACGTAACCCTAGATCGATGTCACTTTTTATTAATTAATATTAATTAATTTATGAGTTTATGAATGGTATATCAATTTTAATTTTGAATATTATAATATTCAAAAAAAGCGATGAGACACATTCGAAATCAGAAAAGTTAACATGGATGAAGAAATATTTCATTTTTAATAAATACGAATAAATCTAGAAAAAACATCAACTTTATATAAAAAGCTTTAAAATATATAATTAAAAGTTATATTATGTTTTAATAAATCTACTATTATTAAGTCTTAACAAGTTTTTACTTTCCTTACCGTGTAGGCAAGAAATGTATTGTATTCGTGTCAAATTTTCGATGTGCAGTTTTCAACGTATCTATAGGTTATATAACACCCAGAGACCAAAAAAAGAAGAAGTTTTGGCCATTGGTATATACGTCTGTACCACGATTAGCTCTCTCGCTGGACCGATTTTGTTGATTATTCTTTTGTTTTGTAGGACTTTGTCCTTCGATGCGCGTGTACCAAATTGGTCGCCCTGTGCGCAATTGCGGCTGCGCAATAGCCGAAAAACATGTTTTTCTATAGAATGTAGCGCCAAAAAAAGTTTGATGTAACGTTCCTAAAATCTTCTTAAAAAAACTTGTAATTTGTCTATATATCCATGAAAAAAAAAATAAAAAACAGAAAAGAGAGTTATGAAGTAAATAAAAATTTATTCGTACATAACTCAAAAAGTATACATTTTTTGGATGATCGCTACAAAATCATTCGAAACGTAATTAAATTTCCTACAAAACTAAAAGATATCGTCCAAATCGGTCCAGTGTTAGCAGATGTAGCGTTTTGAACTTTTGACACTTCTTATAAATTATTTCGCACCGGTTCATCTTAGATTAGTTTTTGATAACTCTAAAACTGTACATTTCCTGGAATATTCCAGATGTGCATTAGAAAGATAATTTGATTATTCACGAAACTAAACAAAAAAAAAGATATATATATATATATATATATATATATATATATATATATATATATATATATATATATATATATATATAAAACGATCAGAGTCACATTTCATACTTTATGTTCAATAAAATAGGGTGATCTACAGCTATCTTTCTATCAGCAATACATATCAGTTTCTTTGTAATGCCAAGGACTCTGTTAATTTTATATAATGAATGAATAGTTGTATAGAAAGCTTTCATTAAACCCCAACAGATGGCACTGATTGAAGTAATGACCAATCAAATCAGCCAGAGGGAGAGGGTCAGGGGATATAGCCTCCTCGCCCCCCGAATTTTTTTAAAAAATATGAATTTTAGACCCATCAGCATAAATTTAGTATTTTTTGGTAATAATTTTTGATCTAATTCCCATTCTTATTCTCAAAACTTACGACCAATTATGCGATCATAGACATTTAAGTGTTCTTTTACACTTCTTACAGTATTCATTACTCGTCTTCTTATTATTGAATCCCTCTCCGAAAACAATTTAAACCCCCACAAAAAAATTTTTGCGTACGTGCCTGAATCTAATCGCTACTCTTATAAGGTTAGAAAAAAAAAAATTATTCAGGAATTTGTAAAGTTAATTTAGCAATACTGTTATCGTTTTTCTTAACTACAAAATCGATTTTTTTTTTTTTTTTTTTACTATTTACTAATCCTGTTGCGGCAGATCAAACACCAATCGAAAAACCGTTAATTCCACCGAGAAAAGAAACAATACAGAAACAACCTGTGCTAATTGGGACGAAAAAACCCGAGAAAAAAAAAGTTGGATAATAAAAATTTTAAACGAAGCGTTAATGAAATTGTCTTATTTGTGAAAATTAATGTTTCATAGTTTTCATAAAGTGGTTTGATTTTTTTTTTTTTTCCAAATTCATGTTTTGTGAAAATTAGTTAGCACTGCCGATAACTTTTTGAAAATTTCCGCAAGAAAAGCGTTTGTGTTTCAGAATTATTGGCCAAGATAACAATTCTGTCCGACCAGATAGCAATATCTATCGGTCAATGCCAATTTTTATAAGTTTCAACATGTAAAAAATTATAAAAATAAAATACAGTATTTTGGGTGATACATATAAATCACAACTAAAATTAATTTTACGGAATATACTTAATTAATTTTAAGAAAAAAATAGGAATTTACAGTAATAAAGAAATAATAAGGTACTATTAATGCATTTATGTTATATAATTTTATTGCAAATTGGGCACGCTTCTAAAACCGGTAATAAATTAATGAAACTATTATATCTTTCTTTCATTGAAGATCTAAGTAGAATTATATGGTATGTGATTCAAATACTGATTTTTGCTTGAAATATTACAATATTCTTTCATAATCCAATCCAATAAAAATTATCCAGTCTGCACAGCAACTTTTCAAATTTTTCTGAACCTTAAACTGTGGAAGTTTTCAGAAGTTGAAAATTGAGTGAACCAGTCTAAAATAGGAATAAAAAATCATTAAATTCTATTTTTTTTTTCAGATTCAAATTATTGTTACATAACATATATTACTTCTTAGGTTTTCAATCTTATTTAGGAATAAAGTGTAAGATTACTTAATTTTGATCAAATTTAACTTATTAATGAATTTGGAACGATTTTCCAATCTCTAAACTAAAGAGATGAAGTTTTCAATCAAAATAATGTTTTACGTAATTATGTATAATTATTTCACTTCAATTAATTAATTCTGTTTTAATAATTAATAGGTATTCGATATTTTATTTTATTCTTTGGAATACATTCTTAGTTTCATTTAGGTTAAACAAAAAAAAACTAATACTAATATTAAGTAGAAAACTTCGATCTACTTAAAAATGAGCTGTCCATGAGCTAACCACAGTTCAAGAGTCAGAGATAATAGTGTGGAAAGGAAAGTTTTCCTTATTTGTTGAGGAAATTTAATTTCCTTTGGAAAGTGCACAGCATACTTCCTTATTTTGTTGTTCTCACTTCCTTTTAGCAACAAGCTTTTAATTTCCTGTTTCTCATGCTTGGCTAGTGGCATTTTTATCTATAAATATATGATAGAAAGCGTTTGTCTTTTATATGAAGTTTCATTCCCATTGCCACCAACTTTGCGTCTACTTTTTTCTCTGATTATTACTTACGGAGATCCCTCGGCCAGTTCCTTTTCAATTTTCTTTGAGGTTTATAAGGTACATGAGTTTTGGGCATGTCTTGTATAAATTAACAGAAAGACATCTGGTCCTAGTTCGTACATGACCATGTCCTTTAGATATATGTAGAGTTCTGATACTTTTAGGATTCAAGATTTCTTTTGTTTAATTTGATAAAAGAATTAGAGATATTTTGAAATATCGAAATTTCTCTGCTGATTTAATTACGGTATTTTTGTTATAATATTGATATTACACTCGTTATGTTCATTTACAACAGGATTTAAATAATGAGAAGCAGGTTATCTCTTAATCTCCTTTCGATTCGTTTAGATTTGTTTTTAATTTGATAAAATAGTTAATGATATTTTCAAATATCGATATTTCTGTACCGATATGGTTAAGATATTATTTTTATTAAGTTCATTTGGAGCAGGATTTAATTATCAAGAAACGGGTTATCTCGTATTCTTCCTCCAATTCGGTTAGACTTTTTTTTAGATTTTATAAAAATATTAACGATATTTTTAAATGTCGATATTACTATATATTAAAAAAATATATATTGGGCAAAAAAAATCGATATTTTTTTTTAAATATCTACATATCGATATTTTTTCAACTTACCCTAGTGATCACTCCTTCACTAGGAAAGAGGAATTGTTTTGATGGCTACCATTACACTCAAGCTTCACTTTAAACGTCGTCTAAAGATATTAAACCCCTTCCCGCCTACCTAGATTGATCGCCTTCGAAAGCATAAATAGGAAAGCTTCATGGTTTAGCAGATGGTTGAATCGTTCCGAAAAAGTACGGTTTTTCTTTACAAAATACTAAATTAGGGATTGAAAATTATTTGCCACTTTATAATTAATAAATGTTTATAAATTATAAATTATAAATGAATTATAAATTATTCATAAATTTATATTGCATTTAACTTAATGAGTATAATAATACCAAACAGTATTCTGAATTGCTTATTTTTGAATTTCTGTGTATTTTTAGAACTGAAGATGAATGTATAACATTCGAAACTAGTTTTCAATAAAAATAAAATTATAGAAGTGGCAAATAATGTATCAATCTCTAATTAGATTGATCCTTCTATACCATCATGCGGATGTCAACTCACAAAAACTAAAGATTTGATTATTCATTATTTTATTTGACACGAATAATGAATAATTAAAAAAATAAATCAATAACTTGCTCATTGGAATAATTATAAATGACTAAAAAATTATTGAATAAATATATATTGAATAAATTATTCGAATAAAAATTAATTCAATTGTGCCCAACACTCATATCCATGTTTATCATGCCTTGAATGTTTATCAAAGAATGAGAGGAGTCTTAATCTTTTTATAAAGGCCTAGTGCATAAACTTGCCACACATTTCATTTCTGTGCCCAATGTAATGCGTTTGTTGGTTAAATATGGTTGTTATAGATGTAAAGTGATAGACAAGTTTCTTTTGAGACCATAAATGTATTATGTTGTGTCAATTTCGGTATTGCCATGATTATTTTAAATATGAATGGATAACGAAAAATGCTGGAGGAGGAAGCACATGGAGTGGATGATCATTACTGAGCCGTGAAGATGATCCCAGCAGTTGAACATCTGTAGCATCTGTCCTTCATTCACATCTTTTTGCTCCGGAGGATCCGAGTTTTTTTACCATCCTAAGGTTTTTATTATATTCTTCATGAGAAGTATCCTTTGGTTCACATTGTTCTTTTGAATGATATAAGTGATCATGATATAAGTTTTATATTTTAAGAAATCGAAGAATAATCAGTCTCCTAAGTTGCAAAGGATTTAAAACATACACATATATAAGGGGAAAGCTAGAGAGAAATGATTTATTGAAAATCAGTGCTGCCCAATTACATTGGGTTCCTATAATACACAGCGTACTGACGAATCCATAGTGGGTAAGATATTTATATATACACATTTTACATTTATTTCTTTTTTTCATTCATACATATAATTCATAGCATTTTCGTTTTTATTAGATTACACACCATTTTCTTCTTCTTTTTCTATCTTTTATTTATTTTTATTCATCCAATTACTTTCTCACCTCTCCATAATTCTCTCTTCCAGTTAACAATCAACCCTTTCTTAATCCATTATACAAACTCTAGACAATTGGAAAATCTATGAAACTAGTCAAACATCAATATTTGAACGCACACATATATAGATCAACAGTACAGGAAAAAAAAATTAAATAATAAAAAAATAAAATCCTTGTCACGGAAATACTTCCTGCCGATTTTTCAAGAAAATAAGAGTCGTTGTCAGCTCTAATCTGCAAGGATTTTAAGAAATGCAAAAAGGAAGAAATCCTTGAGGTGCAACAGTTACTCTCTCTTTCTCTCTCTCTCTCTCTCTCTCTCTCTCTCTCTCTCTCTCTATATATATATATATATTATATATATATATATATATATATATATATAAATGCAAATACATGCATACCTACTATTTGGGTCGAAATGTGGCCATTTAATAAATAGTTTTAACAATTTTATTTTATTCTTAATCACTACCATCTCCTTCTTTCTTAAATAAAAATATTTGTGGCAATCGCCATATATCTTTAATTTTTAACCTGAACACATTTAGAACTTAATAATTTTTTTTTTAATATATAAAATATAATAAGTTTCAATATTTAGACATTTTTTCCTACTTTACCTAAGAATTAATAATAATTATTTTATCTAGGATATGACTCCTGTAACTATAATGATAAAATAATTGTTATGTGAAATCGTATTATTTCAGTCACATGAATTACCAACAAGGAAATTGTTTTTTGTTTTAATGGTTGGTTTTTTTGTGATATAAAAAAAATATTTGTAATGGCGTATTACATTTATAGGGTCTTATTACCAAAGACCAAAAATAAATAAATCTATCATGTATCCACGCAAGTTAAAAATAAAAATTGACAATTGATGAATAGCGGTCGAAGCCATCAATATAATTTTACGAATTAAACAATTCATTTTTATTTTAGTTTTTCCCTACATCGAATTTCGGAAAAATAATGTCAGTACTTAGGTCGGCTGGCCGGCGATCGCTGGGGATGCTACAAAAAAGTGGTTTTAATATTTGTTTAAATATTTCTCACTCTCATTTGCAAGTAATAAACACTTGTAAATGATTACTATTTTTCTAGTGTTTTCAACTTTAGATATAATAAAAATAATATAAACATTTATTGTAAACGCAAGTAAATTACAACTGAATAACTTAATTTTTGATAAAAATTTTACCTTTACTCAAGTGCCAGAAATTTAATTTCACAATCAGTCTATAATAGAGGATTCCCTAAGGAGCTAGTCCAGGTCAGGAAAAAATGCTAAGAATAAGTCAAGATTTTTTTTTGTAATATAAAATAATTATTTCTGATTACATACTCACCATGTTGAGTAATTAAAAATATTATCCAATGACTAAAAATTAGAATAAGAATTATGATTAGGAATAAGAATAAATAATATGGAACAATTTTAAAATTATTTCTGAAAGTTAAGTAGTTTCAGGTGGAAATGCCAATAAAATATTTATGACTTTTAGGTCTTCAGAAAATGATCTTGGTTAGCTATTAAATGTTTGCATTAAATAACTGATAGTAGAGTCTTCCAATTAATTAGTTAAAAAAGGGATAGAATAAAAGCGAGCTTTTTTTTTTCAGCAATTTCCAGACAGTACTAGAGGAAGCTCGTAAAGAGCATCTCGTTGTTATCGGCCGCAAACCACAATTGGCATTCCTGGAGAACTGTATCGACAGGGCCCAAGGACTCCTGGAAGGAGTTAAGATGCCCAAGGTGTAGCCAGTAGCGCACAGCATCACAATCACCCTTCTACCTCTTTGGCTACCCTGCTCGACCGGTTCTTCGGCTTCTTCTTTCCACGCCCTCGGTGGTCGAATAGCGTCGTCCCAGCGATTAATTAGCAATGCAGCACTTGGGATAACCTCCAGAAGGACCTTCTTGGCAAAATACAATGCGATAAGACGAAATTCTAGTTTCATTCCAGATATATAAATTAAAAGCAAGCAATGTGGATAGTTATAAATCCACAAAATATAATTTCGCAGCTAACTTGTATAAAAATCTATATGATGCCGTTGAGGGCACTAGTTAATTTAAAAAAAAGATTGCATCGAACGAAATACAATGCTAAGTTTATATATTAATCCTAACCAGCAATAATAACAATAAGTATAATTGAACATCACAATAAGTGATGTTCACACTGGGCGATTTTCGATGCGCTTTCGTTTTCGACATCGCTACCTAATCTTATTATCCCTTGAAAATTTGACTTCCTATTATGAATTATTTCTTATCACCACCTATTTCATTTGTCGCATTTTTTTAAACAAACAACTCCTTTGTATTCCGAAACTAACGCAATACAATATATATATATATATATATATATATATATATATATATATATATATATATATATATATTTCTAACATATATTGGCCATTTTTAAATTAAAAAATAAAGGTTTGCTTATAGTGTTATTTTCAACAGAAAATATATTTATAAATATATAAATTTATATGTATATATATATATATATATATATATATATATATATATATATATATATATATATATTAATATTTATAAATATTAATATATTTTTCATTACCTTGTAATTTTTCGCTAAAAAAAATGGTAACAAATAATTTCATTAACAATATATTTAATGTTACCTCGTCCCTTTAACGCCAGAACATGTTAAACAGTTTTAGAGTAATGTGCTATGTCTATTTGTTCAGTCTTTTTGTAGTTGCTGATGTGAGATGTGCTATATCTGGCCAGGATTTAAATGATCTTATGTTTTTCACTTCTGGTCGCTTCAGCTAGTTAGTTATTTGCTGTTATTTGAGAGAATCGAGGATTTTTTTTTTTTCCTCCCCCAATAATATACAAATTACAGGATTTTTTCACTTTTTTATCTCATCTTATAATTGAATGGCTTGAATAATTTGTCTGCATATTTTGTCAATGGTCTATATTACGAACTTTTTTCACATTCACAATCTATCATTCTAATTCTAATTAAATTTATTTTATTTACTTACTCAAGGTAATATATAGCAAGTGTACACCATATTATACAAAACGAGATGTAACTAGAAGACTTATTATTAGTGTTGCGCCGGTAACAGATTTCTCCGGGTACCACATAATGAAGAGCCACGAGCTTCTCCGGGTAAACTTTACACAGTGCTGGGGTACTGAGTAATATGACCGTTCAAAAGCCGATGGAATTTCCTTACGAAATGAAATTATTATGCGATTTATTATTATTACGTAAATATTTAACACTAGAAAAAATATCTTCATTAAAATAATAAAAAACCGACTACGGAAATAATTCTCATATCTTAAAACAATATCGGAACATCCAACAAAATGTTTGAAGCACGCTGATGGATGTTGGCAACATATTAGTTGGATGCAATTACTTAAATCTGGATACCTGTTTTCAACAATCTTGCCCGTCCAAAGTTTGTTGTGAATGAAAAATGGATGATTTTTTTGACAATTAGTTTTCGATATTTTTTTAATTTTCCCTCTTCCAGATTTGTTATCGAAATTTTTAGAGAGTCGTTCAGTACGGGCATTCCGATTTTAAAGTATGACAAAAATTATTCATTCAAATAACACAATGTGGGATTTGGAATATAATTGAATAAATATATTGAAAATAGAACTTTTATTTTAATGTCTTAGTCCGCAGTTGTCCTGGAAAATATAACAGTTTTATATATATATATATATATATATATATATATATATATATATATATATATATATATATATATAACTGGTTATATAAGTGCATACCTCAAGCACGTCTTCCACAACAGAGATCTGCACTTACCTCTATACCATGTTCTGCCGGCGCAACTGCCGACTAACGCTTAAAAAATAAAAAAAAAACTATCAAGGAGAAATGTAAATCACAAAGCATTTTGAAACATGTTCCAAATCGGAAGTTTCAACCGCAAACATTGAAAAAACAAAATTAGGTCTAGTTTGGATGAACACTGACACAGCAGAAGTTGAAAAATCCTACTTAATCAACAGGTTGGAACTGATATCTTTACAACTCGTTGTACTTTACCTTAGCTAACTTCCGTGGCTGATTTGTGAAACATCAGAATTTGGAATTCGTGCTTCCTAAAGGACATACGTCAGTTCTACTCTTACCATTTCAGGATTAGAATTTAACGAGACGATTACGCCTGTACTCCGATAAGCATTAGCTTACGAATTTATGTAAATTATTATTCTAAATTTGTTGGGTAAAATTTGGAATTTTTGTCATGTATTTTTTTCTAAAATCATGTAATCATTTTGAAATTCTTATTTTTATTAAATATGACTGTATGAATTTCCAAACAAATAGGATATTCCACAAGAATAGACTATGATAGAAAATATATCCCACTAGTTGCATTCAACAATTGTACTTTCGATTAAATGTCTTTCGTAACTAAATAATGAGTTCATTAAGTGATTTTAGTTGTAGATGGATGAGATATTAAAACAAAAATATAATTTTTCAATTCAATTATAACGAAGATATAATTGAAAATAACAGTAAGTCAAACAATAAAAAAAATGAATAATAATGATATGTTTATATCCTCTCTCATTCCACCAATAATGATATTGCGCGAGATTCTCTTTTATTTTCATCAAGCAATCATAATCAGCAAGAAGGTGCTTCGACTCTCTCAAGAGAAGATCCCTAGGAAAAAGAGAGCTGGCATTGTTCCAATGGTACAAATTAATAATATACCAGAATGAATTCCTTCTGATACTGACATATGCCAGCGAATCGTGGGTCCTCAGTACCAAGCACAAAAGCCAACTCCAGACCAAGCAAATGAGCTATTTGAGAAGAATTGAGGGGAAAAAAAGACGGGATAAAATGAAGAAAAGCACAAGGATCAACCTCGATGTAAGGTAAGCTGACTAGCTTATTGAGGAACATTTTCAATAAAATGAAGTTCTATTTCAAAAAAGCTGCAATAAATTGAAGATACGGCGGCTACGCTGTTCTCACTGATAATGCTCTACGTTCCTGGGTTAAGGGTACTGGTACTGGTATTGGTGGGGGGAACTAGTCCGGCAAGTGGGCCTTGTGGTTCTTTTTGCCTGAGGCCCCTGACGGCTTCTTTTACTGTCAAGATTCATCTCAGGGGAATGCCACGAAATAAATATTAATGGAGCCAGGTGAGAATCGAACCCACAACGATCCGAGTCAGACACTCTGGGACCCTCGCCCCAACATGCTCCTCGGCCGTCACGTCCTCTGGATTAAGGGTAAATCCAGCTGCTAACCCCTAGGCGGCGATAGTGTAAATCCACACACACACACACACACACACACACATATATATATATATATATATATATATATATATATATATATATATATATATATATATATATGTAATATATTTGGAAAAATGGTAAGCGTCATAGTTCTTGAACTATATTCTGATATAATTTTGTTTTCTAAAACTAATTTTGCTATAATTATCAGACTTATTATTATAAGTCTGGTGTGTGGTTGGAAGGCGATAGTGGGTCCAACACATTTTTCCTTGGGAAAGAGAGACAGGACCTTACCAGAGAGGCTGCCGGACAGAAGACCCAGGATGGGAAGAAGATGATGGTGGCCAAACTGAAGTACCGAAGAGCAGGCTGTGTGCACAGCTACTCTGTTTTACTTATTACTACTGTAATCTGTTTTACTTGCAGCAGTGTGTTGTTAAGCAGAAATGCATAACATCACACTCCTGCAAACACTCGTATTGCCTTCTAGGCAGGGTAGGGTGGAAAATAAAAAAAAATAAAGTATTTAAAGAATAAGTATGAAAATTGGATCAAAGCTACAGTTAAAATATTACTCAAAATACAAATCATATGTTGGTGGGTACGAATATTATATTTTTTCCTAAATTTCGGGGAGATATATCTCCCTGAGCAATCTCCCTCCTGTGTTCGCCACTGATATCGATTATTCCTTCTATTCACGTACTCGAACAATTAATATCCTTTACTATTACTCAAAACTTTATTACACCCATGCCTAATTTGACATTGACAGCGGTAGTTTATATTTTTTTTCATATATTATGAATATGGTGATTCAGAAATTGAAATCAGTAGCTTAGTTATGGTTTAAGCGTAAATATATTTTCACGGTAAAAAAAAAACAATATTTTTAGTAGTTTTTCAGAAAATTTACATTTTTACCAATATAGTTTTTCAAATAAAAGTTGTCTGGCTGATGACTAACTCCGAAAAGGTCTAGTTACATTTAAAGCTAAACCTTACGATAATGTCCCTACGGATGGTCAAATTTTCTGTATTTCAAGGGAAAACCGCATATAGAGTACTTCACACGATACCAACTCAACAAACAAACGTATTAAAATGAATTGATATTTAAACTTTTTTCATCAGTTGATAAATGGTAAAAATAAATTAAAATAAATAGATAAATTTCAGACATTAAAAAAAAATAATAATAAGTCAGTTAAACCATATCAATCAAAAGCTAAACCAAATCAATCGTTTTTTACTTCCTTGTACGAAGAAAAGGAAGTATCGTAATCGCTAAAATTTTCGGTTTTCAGATTTCGACGGAAATATCCATTTTGACCATCCCTGAATACATTTTGACTAGTTTCGTCGTGGCGTCTGTACGTACGTACGTTCGTATCTCGCATAACTCAAAAATGGTTAGCTGTAAAAAGTTGTAATTTTGTATTTAGGATTATTGTAAAATCTGGTTGTGAACCACTCTTTTTGGTCACTGCTTGATTACCGGAAGTGGTACTTTACTTGAAGGTCATAATTGATTTCCATCAAAAATTATATTAAAATACTATACAAAACTTCTCAAATTTATTATTTATAATTTATATATTGATTTTGGTCTAAATTGGAAAACTGGAAGCGGTACTTTACCTGAAAGTCATATTAGACTTTCATCAAAACTTATATTAAAATATAATTTAGGATTGGTACTTGAAAAGGGTACTTTACTTGAAGATCATAATAAATTTACATCAAAAATTATATTTAAATTAAAAGAGAAATCATATGTTTCGGTAATAAAGGTTACAAACGCAATTTGGTTTCCAATCCAATTAAACATTTTTATTACTTGTTTTAAGTGTTAAAATACTGGTTTTCTTCCCCATTTGTGAGATCAAAAAGTCTGCAGCATGAGAATAAGATATTAGTTAAGTGGGTTTTTCCGCTTAAAATGTCGAAACTGTCGATTTCCAATGCTTTATCCAGTGATATTGACAGTTTTATTGTTGTCACGGAACATGGAGAAATATCTTGGAAACTAGTTACCTACTGAAGGAAAACGACATATAACAACGGAATGAGATCTCCAGTAACAAGAGTGTGTTTTTTTTTTTTGTGTGTTTGTGTGTGTGTGTGTGCGCGCGCGTGTGTGTGTGTGTGTGTCAATAGATGGATGTCGGGACGCCGAGTGTCAATCTTCGGAAAATAGTAACCAAATTCAGTATCACTTTTTGAGCCACGGATTTATAATTTAATAGGCGTACAAGGAAGTCATGTGTTGCCCACATCAGATATTTTTTCTTACTTTTTATTAGATAGTATCTTCCTATTTTCTTCTCCTTTACATCTTTAACCCCGCCCTTCTCCTTACCTCTAGCCATATCGTGTTATATTATTGATGATCATCTTCATTTTTTTGTTTTTTTTTGGATAACTTATCTACATATTTTTTTGACCCATATCCGTATATATTATTAGTTTTATTATTCTCACATCTTGTTCACTTTGTAATTAAGAGGGCCTATATCCTGCGATGGGAGGGTGGATGTCAGCTCCCTCTTTCTCCAATGATTTAAAAACGCAACAAGTAGGAAAATTTTATATTCCAGAACATGCTTAAAAATCGTAACAGTGAAAGTCGTGGTAAAACGTATTACATAGAGAGTTACTAAAATTTAAAACAAACACCAATACCTTTTAAGTTAAGAAAAATCATATGAGTTATTCTTTTTTCTTCTAGTAGGTAGCTTCTTTTACAGAGAAAATTATTAAAAATAAATGGCTCAAAAAATGACCGATAAATAAATCTGTGCTTTTTCCATGCAGTTTCACCGTGAATACATACACGCTCTGTGATTTATCGGATGCATACATTTTTATTTATTTCTACATTATAATATGTATACATTAAGATGAGATGCAAAGATATATCTGAGAAGTGGTCGAGTGGAATGCCCTAGAGCCGTGGGAAGTGCCGACCCGGGCTGTGATTAGCATAGCCCTCCCGCCCCCTTCTTATTACCGCTAACAACCAGTCCTTGTCTCTCTACCGCTCTTTTACATCTATACTTTATTCTATAATATCTTTACCAACTTCCCAGTTCAACGCTTAATTAATATAGAATAAAATACAAATAATATGTATCGCAAAAAAAAAAAAATAATTGAATAATAATACTGAACGTAGGAACGGAAAATATTTCAGCAACATTGGCATATTAACTTCGTGCTATATTCCTGATAGGAATAATTCGGGGATCAAATATTGAGATGAAAATGAATATTCTACACTCTATACTATTCTTCAAAATCTTCAAAACTAACATTACATACTTAAACCTATTTGAAGCGCAGAGGATCCTCAATCAATCCTAAAACCCCTCAGGGGTCGATGAAGACAAGTGGGGGCCCTAAGTGGTAAAAATTTAACGGTTGAAAAGTTATAAGCTTTATTTTGCCACCTCTTCTTGTAAGCGGTTGTAAGAGGTTGTAACCTCTCCCCGTCCTACAATAAAATTCAACAGTTTTATAACAGTAAATATTTTATATAATATATTTCGAAATAAATACTATCATATCATAATATTAACTCATTTTATGGGCTGAATTTCAGACAAAACAATCAAATAGCAGAAATGTATATTTTTTAGTTAAAAATAAAATTTCGCTCGAAATTTGCCGTGCTCTAAATGCTCCTCCTAGTTCCGGCCGTGCATAAATCTTTCAAAAAAGTTTTAACTTGATATTAATAAATAAATATTTTGCATGCAGGTTCCTGAACAATTATATTAACCAATTCCTGCATCATATATAATTTTTTATAGATATAAACGTTTTTTATTGATGTAAACGTCATAACGTTAATTATGATGGATGTAAGAATATATTCACAGCATTTCTACAAAGTAAAAAATATATATATAATAAAACTAAAATAAATAAAAAATAAAAAACAAATAAATAAAATCACATACAATGAAATAACAATAATTAAAAAATATGATACATAAATTTAAATTTAAAACAATTTCACTACTCAAATGAATTTTATCAAAATTTGTGGAATTTTATTCATCAAAACAGTAAAATCAAAATCATAAATTTTGTAAAAAAAAAAAAAAAAAAAAAAAAAAAATTGTACACTAAAACATGGTAATGTAATCTTAGTTCATAATAAAAATAAATTTAAAACTTTCATTGGTGTTTTCAGACATTAACTAATACTATATTGCTATACCTATATATCGTCAATTTGGAAGAGGAGCGTTACAATACTAAAATATTTGTTTTTGCTTGGAAAACTTCCATTGACGTTCTTTGAGAAAAAAATGTCAGGCCAAACATGACTTTCTTCCAAAGAATAACTTTATGAAGACTGACATGAAAAACATAATAATAAATTATTTTTAATGTTTTAATAATATTATATTTACCCTAAAGTACTAGTATAAATTTCGCTTCTGTATGAATAACTGAAAACATCATTATTTATATTAAAAATATTATCGCATTTTATACTTTAAAATGTTCAATAAATTATTTTGAGTTGATTTTTATTTTCAAATTCAATTTATTGTTTAGTAAAAAAGTTTATTTTTTTTTCTAAAATGTGTCTTATAATCTACAAATGAAAAGTAGCTTGCATTTTCTTATGAAAAACAGCTATTGCTATGATTTGATTCATGATTAAACAGTCAAAAAATTAAGATTAACTTTAAAAAAAAAAACAAATTGGTAAATATTATTGCCTAAGAAAATCCGACTTGATGTTTAATCAGCAAGTTGAGGGACAGCGACAAGCCTCAATAGGCTAACTTCAAACGCTTCTCTTGTAAAATTCCACTTTTTCATATTGCTACTCTCCTCTTCCAAATGAACGATATAATATACTAGTAATACATTTTTAAAAAAGAAAAAAGATTTCTATTCCCTTCTATTCCTCGGAGTACCCTCACCTCAAAACATAGGAGCCAGATCCAGGCAATGGAGATGCGGTAACTGAGAAAAGTCGATGGGAAGACCAGAAGAGACAGGTAACACCACTATTAGGTCAAATCTCGAGGTGCAGTCGGTGGAGACTACCCTAGAGGAGAATAAATTATGATGGTTTGGACACCTACTCAGGATGAATCCAGGAAGAATCGCGAGGATGACCTATGAGGCACGAGTGGAGGGAAGAAGACCAAGAGGAAGACCACGGATCACCTGGGAGGAAGGTGTGCGAGAGGCATTCAGGAAGCGATGGCTGGACTGGAACATGAGAGAGTTGGGGTACAGAACTGTTGGACCATTTGGTCCAAACTCTACAGAGGGCATCCTCACACAGCGGTAAAAGAGGATCGAAGTATGATGATGACTAGTTATTACCTCTGGAGTAATAAAGTACCAAGTTGAAGAACACAGATACTTGTCTCACCCCAGAGTTATACTTTTTAGGTCCAGAATAGAGTTGCTAATAAATTCTTATAACCTATATCAATTCGGAAGATTAAGCTTACAGAGATTTGCAAACTAAATTATTGCCTTCTAAATTCTTGGTTTTCATGTTATGCATAAATATTCCAAGTGATTATAACGTTTCTTAATTCTTATCTATTAAATTTTCTTATCAAAGTTTCTCTTTCCTCATAAAAAAAGCCAAATTCATTTGAAGTGCATTTTGGAAATATCTACTTCTTTATTGGAAGAATTTACGGCAGTTGTATATATATATATATATATATATATATATATATATATATATATATATATATATATATATATATATCTATATATATATTTATTTATTTTTTTTTTAATTCTTAACAGCAACGATATTACATAAAATATGTTGCTCGTCCATTTTTTTAAATAATTGTTTGATACCTAAACCATCTTCCTCTCCGCTCATGTTGACGTTCGATATGAATATTACAGCCAAATGATGAGGAGGTCATAGTGACACGGGAGTCGGTTTGATTCGTTATTGGTTGGTCAATCAATGAGCCTCGCGTGAGGGCGTCACGTCCCGAAGTGATAACCACAAAATTGATGCCCGCGGGAGGTGTGGATTATAGTTCATTAGGCTCTGGTCGTTAGTAAGTCAGGTTTATAGAGCTCCACAGGTGCTATATTAGATTGGGATTCCACAAATCGATAAATTGATTATTTATTATAGTATTTGAAGAAAAAAACTATATTTCTAAGGCTTAAAGGTCTTTACGCCAGGGGCGTAACTAGGCATTAATAGGACTCAAATCGTGCCCTATGGATAAATAATTAAACATATTTTCCTGGAGCTTCCCCTCCCACGATTAATAAATTTGTTCTAAATAAAACAGTGTGATATTCGATTTATGCGTACTGTTCACTGTAAACTACCATTGCCAAAATCCAAAAAAAGAAAGTTAACATAAATAAATGCAGGCTGAAAATATTTCATCACAAGTTCTTTTATTTAGATGCAACGTTACGGCCTTTATGCCTTCCTCAGGCATCTCTGAAAAGGTCCTAATTTAGTTTATTTACAGTGTAGCAGACTGTATAAATATATATATTTTTTTAAATTATATAGCTGTATACCTACTTCAAAAAATATATTAAAATACATACAATGCAATATATTAAGTCCAATCTGGACCAAGTCCGATTATATAAAGAAGTCATTAAAAATTAATAAATATAATAAAAACAGCAATAAATAAAATTAAGGTTAGAATCAAAATTTCATATTAATTTAATAAGTAAACATTTTTTGAATAAATTATTGCTATTACTTACAAACTTTAAATTTTTTAAACACATTAGGAAGCCATCTCAATCATCATAGCTATCATAGGTGAAACTCCAAAAAAGGAGGTGATATAACATTATTATTAATTATGACAATTAAAATAATTTATCACATGTAATAATTAGCCAATATGTAACAATGAAGTTACATTAGAGATTGATAAATTATAGAAGTGTCAAATAATTTATCAATCCATTTAAATAAATTACTGATTATAAAGCGAGCCAAGCTGCAACGCATATAACGACTCAAGACTCAGCAATTAAAAATTTGATTCTAAACATTTTAAACTACTTTTCAATAAAAACAAAATTATAGAGTGGTAAATAATTTATCAATCCCTGATTATATTGATTCTTCAATACTATCATGCGTACGTCATCTAATTAAGTTACATAAAATAAAATCCACAATAGACATATTTATTTTAATAAATTAAAATTTCAATTTAGTGATTATGTTTGCATATAGCATTATGTAGCTATTTAAACCATTGGTATAAGATTTGCAGAAAGTTGCACTGTTTAAATTTTTTGTTATGTATATTAATTCTAATATTTTTTTTTATAATTATTATTTTCAGTTGCAATTATCCTTATACTGTTACTAGCTTGTATAATTTGACTTGGTCCAGATTGGACTTAATGAATTGCATTGTATGCATTTTAACATATTTTTTGAAGTAGGTCTATGGTTATATATAAACAAAATTTAAATATATTTATAAAGTTTGCTTTGTTGTAAATAATGTATAAGATGCCTGTGGATAGTTTAAAGGCCGAAACATTGCTTCTAAATAAAAGAACTTGTGGTGAAATATTTTCAGCCTGCATTTATTTATAATAATAATATAATATAAATTTATATTAATAATAATCCATCTTGAGAGACCCCTTACATGAGAGACTCCGGGACGTTGCTCCGGTTGGCCCGTCCTTGTTACGCCCCTCCTCCACGTAAAACATTGTAAATTATTACACAATGGTTCATTATTTCAAAAAAGTATTTAAACAATATCTGGTATGCCCTTCAAATGTCTTTCCTTATCGCTTCGGGTTTGAGCCAAAACAAGTAAATTATCTTTCAAATGAGCAGCTGGAATGTACTGGTAGATGTGTAGGTTTCGAATAATGAAATGATATAACATTTGTTACTTCGTACGGCGTACAGCGGATGGACGCAATTTTTTTTATTTTATTCGATATTTGGAATCTACGTATCTTGAAGCGTAAAATCTCAAATTTTGAGAGAGGGCTAAATTTTTTTCTATTCAAAGACAACATTGTATCGACAAAATCTTAAATAAAAAATAAAATTCCTTAAATCAAAAAGTCACTGCTATTGGTTTTAAATTTTAATAATTCGTTGGGTAATATGTTTTACCACAATGTTCGAAGTTTGAAGTAGGTTCTCGAATTTTCCATGTTTTTGGGTTCAAATTATTCAGATGTGGGTAGGAGGGGTTACACCCTTCACTTATCCTCCTATGGTGATGTCCCTGCTTATTGTACTTATATAACACTTGAAAATGGTCTTAATTTACGACAAAACGTCAAAGAAATTTTCGTAACAATTTCCATAATATTTTATCTTCAACCTGCATAAAATATATATTTCCTTCAACTACAAAAAAAAATACCAGAGGTCTCAAAATCTAGTAAGGATTATACATATAAATTAATAATAATATTTTTTTTTTTTAAATATTCCATTTTTAACGTTAGTTTAATTAACAATATAAAAATAATTATGTTGTCAGTATTTGGTGTACCTTTTTTTAAAACAAAGCATAATCAAATATATATATTAAATAACAATTATATTAAATTAAAATTGTAGATTATATACTCCTTTCTCGTCGCAAAATTAAATATTTAATTGTCTTCACTTCAACAAAAAAAAAGGAATAATTATCAAGATCTGGAAGGAAAGTTTACATCAAAATTATGAAACACAGTTAAGTATAACTTCCTCAGCTATCTAGGATAGAAGAATAATGTTTGCCTGACAAAAATTGTTTTTTTTTATATTTTCATTCGTTTTAAGGTTCAATTACAAGCTTCTTCTAAAAATTATCGAGGCTAAAAATTTAATTTAATTAAAAAAAAAAACTGTTTTGTGTTTGTAGTTGTATACGGCTTGGTTGTTCCCACACTCTACCTAATTACTAGACAGTTTTCGAAACTCTAGGGGCATGTAGCTATTAGCTCAGAGTCGTGAAGAACGCCCAGGGTTTCCAGTCAAATTGTTCTTCAGCGCTACTACACGTTCTACAACAAAACTTGGAAAAAATAAAAAATGAAATCGCTGTGTTGAAATGCACAGTTGTTGTTTCTGGTATGAAGTATAGTGTTTATGGATGAAGTATACCATATTATTTTTGGCCAGCTTCTCAGAATTCTGAAACAGCCATGTTTTTTTACAAATAATTGAATAATCAGGTACCTCACTTTATAGAGGCTGGATGCGAATAAGGATCGTTTCCCGACGCCAGAGTCGAACTTTCGGTTTCGAACTCTGTTGGTCTCGAGAGTCCAGTTCCTACGGCCCTGTTTCCACTGTGACAGTAACAGCGACAGCTGCAGCCGCAGCAGAAACTGTTGAAACTACTCTTACCGTGTAAACTGTAGGACTGTTACCATCATGACAGCATTTTCGGTCGTGGCACTATCAGATTTGACGTGATAGTTGACAGCATCTGTCGTAGCAGCTACTGTCGCATTAAATGCCATCTGTATAAGTCTTGACAGTGAACTGCCCAACCTTATCTACCTATCCACCTAACCTTACCTACTTATCAACTGTGTGTTTCGATTATTTCTGAATTTGAAACTGAATCTCGAACGTTTTCACGTTTCCAGCAGGAGGAAGGGTACAGGAGAAATTGTCGCACTACCACAGTATCTCACTCTCGTGACTGACAACAGTCACTATGTGAACGATCTACCCTTTACGGTCTACGATTTATCCACTGATCTACCCAACTTCCAAAAAAAAAAAAAAAAAAAAAAAAAAAAAAAAAAAAAAAAAAAAAAAAAAAAAAAAAAAAAAAAAAAAAAAAAAAAAAAAAAAAAGAATTCATGAAAAATCCTCTAACACTGTAACTCAGGGGTGTCCAACACGTGGCCACCATGGAGATTTATTGGAGCCCACAATGTTCTGAAATAAATTGAAAAAAAAGAAGACAATTATAAACAAATGTTATCGATTATTATCCCAAATCCACTGAATGTGGGCCAGCTACTCACTTTATGGAGGCATTGTGTTCCTCTCTATGGTCTCTCGATCCCAGATTCGATCCACGATAGTATGACTGAAAATAAATTTTCTACCACCGCCCGGAATTTATAGAATATATAAATATAATATAATAGAAATTATAATAGAAATCACTCTCTTATCTTACTGCACTACCCCACTCCCCGAAAATTATGAGCACCTAAAAGTGTTGGTGAAAACTCTTATTCTTGAGGTTATCAGGTTTTATTCAACATAACTATGGGAAATAGGCTCTTACATATTCATATACTTTCTATAAAGGAGGATATTACCTCCATAAAAACCTTCCCTTCTAAAAATGAAACCACCCTCTTAAAAGAGGGGAGGGTGTGGTTGTTAAATCGTAATGGAGAAAGTACAGCATTATATCTCGTTTGCACCTTTTTAACTGATTTCCAATGGCTTCTTTATTTTCACACTGTACCTAACATAATAAGGACATTAGAATAATATTTATGTGGGAACATATAATAACCCATAAGGATCTAAATGTGTTTCAGTTAACAATGCAAGGGCTCTGCGTTGTATTAGCCTGATTTATTTGTAAAAACAAAAAAAAATATGAAATGTTTGGAAAATAGAATTTTAGTAATTTTCCATCACTTCTATAGAAAAATATTAATATAGGTAATCTACGGCGTATCCTTTTATCTAATTATATATATATATATATATATATATATATATATATATATATATATATATATATATATATATCTGTGTGCGTGCGTGTGTGTGTGTGTGTGTGTGTATGTGTGTGTGTGTGTGTGTGTGTGTGTGTATAAAGTATATAATACACACTCAAAAACAGGATGTCCCAAAAGGAAATGCTAGATGGATATGTTCCAGATGATAATTTATTTTTACATAACTTAATTTTTCTTTATCTTGGCTGTTTAATGATTTTGCTATTATTTAATTTGCATATCTATTTATTTTTACTAGTAATGTACTTTTTTTTTCTTTTTATATGATATTTATTATTTTTATTTTATTTACTTTTTTTTGTTTATTTATTTTTCTTGTATATATTTATACAAGTATATATATATATATATATATATATATATATATATATATATATATATATATATATATATATATATGTATATAATTAGATAAAATTATAATATATATATATATATATATATATATATATATATATATATATATATATATATATATATATATATATATAATTAGATATATATATAATTAGATATTATATATATATATATATATATATATATATATATATATATATATATATACATATATAATATATAATTAGATAGCCCTAATACTCTGCAATAGTTATTATCTTTTTATATGATATTTATTATTTTATTTACTTTTTTTTTGTTTATTTCTTTTTCTTGTATAGTATATGGTATGAATGGATTCTCATAGCTCTATACTATATAATACCTATTGCAGAGTATTAGGAGAGAACAAACAATTAACAATGTTGCAGCTTGTATTGTGTTTCAATAATAACTTAAAAAAAACAAAAAACAAAGAAGTAATTGAGGGAAGGATACTTTGCCGCTATAGTTACCATAAAGTTAGTTTTAGTCCAATTTCGCATATTAGTGTATATCGTTGAAAACCTGTTGAAGTGAAACAACTTTTTTTAATTCCCCAAAATCGCTGCTAGAAAATTCATTGTGTTAAATCTTACCGAGCATTTATGATAATTATTTTCTTGTTTTTTTTTTTTTTTTTTTTTTTTGCTTTGGCTGTTACGATCGCCTAACGAAGCAATATTTTTCTACAAATTGGTTTCTGTAATTTAGGTAATTTATCGGAAATTCTAAAAGTGGGAACAAATATTGAGAAATTCCAATTAGAAAAGGTTGGAACTTCATTGGAAAAACGTGGTTTTCTTGAAAAACCAGTTAAAAAATCATATCTTGAAAAAAGATTAAGATAGAAACGGCAGATTAGCGGCACTGAATCACATGTTTGGTAGACTATCATAATTAAATCAAATATCATAATTGATAGACTGTCCCTCCCTCTATTTCCTCCACACTCTATATGCGCATTGATTGATCCCACGGAATATTAAGTCAAATTGACATACGTACTTCGTAAGAGCTGCTCTATTTCTGGTTTGGGAGCCAACTATCAGTATACCGAAAAATCTGCTTTTTTTTCTATTACTAAACTACAAGACGAAAAACTGAAAAAATAGACCAATTTATACCCGACAAAGAGAGCATCTTTACATTCTCTCTATATCAAAGAGATTTTCACAGACTGTATGAAGTTTGTAAAAACAACTGTTAAATAAATTTTGCTCGCCTGATCAACTCCTAATAATATATATATAGAAACAAACAAAAACAAAAGGTGACAGTGCATTATTTACACTACCATCCATTACTAATTGGTAAAAGTCTCTTTGACTTAAGCGTGACAACAAGGAGTCACGCCAATACAAAAGCACGAAGGCTTAAAACTTTTCAAAAGTAAAAGTCGATTAAAGGGAATGACCTGAAGAGGTTCCAAAATAAAATATTGATAGGTATCATTAGATTTCGGAAGATAATGTAAATCAGAAATAAAATAAAATTAACTATTCAGGCCTCTGTAACTTTGATTATGCTCATTAAATGTATAATGCAATGGCCGTCTATTCCTAATTATGTTATTATTCTAATTTATATCTAGGCTCCTCACCATTTTATTTTAATAATCACCATTCTGTGATTTTACATAATAAACTGTATCTTCATACTTCTAATAAATAAACATCACTTAATTTGAGTTGTCAGTGGCAGCCGAAAAAAGGATAAAATTGATGCAGGACTTGGCTTATAGACTGTCGATGAAGAGCAGAAAAAAGACCAAAGAAGAGAATATCCTAACAGTTAAAAAGAAACCATTTTGCGAAAATATAAGTAAATTATTTTAAAAAGTTAATTTACATACTTATATACTTCTGTCGGAATATTATTTTAACAATTTACGTACCAAAATAAAAATGAGAATTATCATTTAAAATATAAATATAAACATCAAATAAGGGACACCGTAGTACACACACAATAAATTTTTATTACATGGACAAAGACATTATGAGTAGACATATAGGTATTACTATGTTTCATAATCTTAATAATAGTAAAGTTCATTAAAAATATCTGATGTGGACACCCCATGACTTCCTTATTAATTACTTCCGCCTATTAAACTATAAATCGGTGGCTCAAAAGGTGACCCTGAATTTGGTTACTAGTTTCCGAAGATTGCAGTATCTCAAAAACGATACTCGGCGTCACGACATCCATCTATACACACACACACATACTCTTGTTTCTGGAGATCCCATTCCGTTATTATGTCGTTTTATTTCAGTTGGTAACAAGTTTCTAACAGATTTCTTCGTATTCCTTGATAGCATCGGAAAGCGACGGTTTCAACATTTTAAGCGGAAGAACTCGCTTAACTTATATCTCATTCTCCTGCTGCAGACTTGTTTAGCTCATAAATGGGGAGGTAATAAAATATTTTACACTCAAGTTTAACGCTGAAAATAAGTAATAAAATTGTTTAATTAGAGTGGAAAAAAAAAACTAGTCAAAACGATTATTTCCGTTGAAATCTGAGAACCTTAAATTTTTGCGATTGCAATACTTTTTGCAAGAAAGTAAAAATATAAGAAATAAGAATGATAAATTTAAAATCAAAAAGATGATCCGGGCGGCGTTTAGGAAAAAACACCGAAATAATAGAAAATATTTATTAAATGCCAACGTTTCGGCGTAATTTGCAGACCTCCTTCAGGGCTGCAAAGGCAAGACACAATGAGGGAACTATGACAGAATTTGACAATATATGTGAAATATCACCGAAGTAATTAATATAAGTAAATAATAAAAGTAATATTAAAGGTAAAATTGTAAGAAATAAATTAAATAGTAATTAGTTGGGTCTTTTCTGTTTCCAGACCTTCGGTTACTGTTATGATATCGGTTTTCCAATTCAGGTTGTTATTAATGATAAATAAAAACACAAGTTATTTTATATGAAAATATTCAGTTAATATGAGTTCAGTGATTATTGTTATGAATTACGAGCAAATTTGTCAAAAATTCAAGACAGAAGAAGACTGTGTTGTTTTTCTGCAGAAGTCCGGATCCATTCCAAGGGAATTAGCCTGGCGTAATGGTCACAGCATGAAATTGCAAGCTAGAGGTGCTACAAACGAGATTGTAAGGAATCAAAAGGAGTAAAGACCGATATATGGTTCGAGGCTTTGAAAATACTCTTCGCGAAAATTATTAGATTCATTTACTCGTGGTAAAAACAGAGAATTTCCGCCAAAAAGCGCAACGAGGTTAATTGTGGAACGCACAGAACCCTAATTGATAGCTAACTTTGCGATAAAGAAGGACTTACGTGAGAAAGGATTTGTTTTACAAAATTTTATCAACTATCACTGACTTCAGGGCGGCAGATTTAAATTTCACATAATAAATATTCTCATTTTATTTTGTAATAAAATATATTTTGTTTTGGTTATTATAGTTACTTTCGGCATGGTTATACCTTGTCCGTTGCTTTTAGTAACAGTTTCATCATAATGAGTAACCGATATTTTCAAAGAGGGCAGTTTTTACAAATTTCTCTCCGAACGAAAGTGGAAAATTTTTTTAAAATATACTAAAAATTAATAGTTTTTCTAAATAAAAATAGATCGAACATCGTTTTTGAATTAATGTAAATAGTGTGGAGTTATTTGTAACATAAAATAATGTTAGTAACGATTGCTAGTATTGAGTAAGATATTTTATAAACCGCGCTAGAGAGGCGAGTTAATGAGGAAGAAACTTGTTACTGCAAGAGCTGACAGAGAGTACTTGAGCAATAAGCTGGTTATTTTCAGTTGGTCACATCTAATATTTATTAATATTATTATTAATGTTTGATATTTGAGATTTTAGTTTGTAAACAAGTAGTGCTTATAAAATAACTTTAATTTTTTTAATGAAATCATTAAAGTTACTATTTTAATGGTTTGTTTAATTTTTTTTCTTTGATCTCTTGACTTTTTTTATATAACATCGCGTAAATCAAATTTTATCTCATTTATACATTTTGTTTTTTCTTACGCATGGAAATAAATTAATTTGTGAAACAATATACCAACTATATTAACAGAGTTTCTATTATATTATAATAATTTTGTAATTTTTATCCATCTGAAGTTTCTCTGTTTGGAATTCGAAATTCCATTTTTTTGTGTATAATAAATTTACAACCCTGTCTAAAAGTTTTTCTACATAAGCCTCCAATTTTATTGTGATCTTTAAATGTAAATTTTTAAGGTTGATTCATCTATTTATAATTTGTCACCATTATCGACAAGAATAACAACATTATAAATTTTACAATTAAAAATTCAAACGGCTGAAAATTTAACCCATCCACTTATGTCACAATTACACTTTTTTGTCGGTCATAATTATTCATCTTTGATTACAGGGCTCACAAAATTCTTCAATGTTTTCAAAAAATAAATAAAGAACTTTAAATCAAGAACATCGACCTGACCTAATGTAAAAAATGAGCCAAAATTTAAGTCACATACTCACAGCAGTATATTTTTTTCTTGAACAACTTATAATCACCAAATAAATAGAATAATTTGAATTAAAAAGACTATTTATTTAAAAAATCCATCACTTATAATTTGAGTCGGTAATTTGAAAAACTCCATAGGCTATATAGACTAAATTTTCGGAAAACAACAAAAAATAGTCCAAACCAAAGCGTACCTTATGGTTTAAGGCAACTCAAAACGACTGATAATTAAAATGTGATTGATTCTGAATCTATTAAATTACCAATTAAGAGAATATGAATCATTATGCTTGGCAATACAAAAATGATGGGCAGGAAGAGCAGAGTCATGTGCAACTGCTCCACCACACATTTAAGAAAGTGGACAGCTTCAAGTATCTGGGGGCTTTAGTGACGCGAAAGAATGACACCACTGCAGAAATTAAAGCAAGAATTTCAGCAGGCAACAGGTGTCTCTTTGCATTGCGAAAAGCATTAAGATTTCCGAACTTGTCACGGAAAGCAAAATTATTGATTTATAAAACAATCTTAAGACCGATTGTCACGTACGCTGGTGAAACGTGGGTCCTGACCCAGGAATGCGAAAAGATGCTGCAGATCTGGGAGAGGAAGGTGCTTCGGCAAATATTTGGGCCAGTATGTAATGAAGGCCAATGGAGGTCAAGAAATAATAGAGAGCTTCGGGACCTATACAATGAACCAGACCTAGTCACTTATGTCAAATCAACCCGTATAAGATGGCTTGGGCATGTAGAAAGAATGGGAGAAGATAGGCACCCGAAGAAACTATTATATGGCAAACCAGGAGGCAAAGGAAGAAGAGGAAGGCCCAGGCTGCGATGGCTGGGTGATGTGGAGAGCGATCTGCTAAGGATGGGAATCGGACAGTGGAGAGGTCGAGCTGCTGACAGGGAAGACTGGAGAGGCGTTGTTGCGGAGGCCAGGGCTCTACAAGGGCAGTGGAGCCATGGAAGAAGAAGAAGAAGAAGAAGAATCATTATGCTATTTAAATTTAAATTTGCTGGATTTATGGTGTTTCTCAAATCAACCAAATTTACGGAAATAAATGAAATTATAATCACCAGAAAATATGTATATATCTATAAAATGCTCTTATAGATTTGGGTATACCCAATAAATTAGTAAGACTGTGCCGAATGACAATGGGAGAGGTTAAGATCATCATGATTAAGATCCAAGCTGATCTGTTCCTGGAGTTTGATTATGAGAAAGATTTACTTCAGAGAGATGTCCTAGCCTGCCTCCCTTTATTCTTCAGAAAGTGGTCAGAGACTCGGATATTAACACATCTGGGACTATCATCAATAGGACTGTGCAGATTCTCGAATATACAGACGATCTGGACATAATTGGAAGGTAACTGTCTCAGATGCATTTTTTGATCTTGAAGGCCCAGCAAGAAGACTGCAAATTGTGATTTATGATAAAGACCAAATATATGGTCATGGGGCAGGAAGCAACGAAATGGTCTGGAGCATTTTCATTTGAGAAGGTGAATGAGTTCAACTACTTGGGATGTCAGATAAGTGTGGATGGGGATGTGACAGCTGAAATTAAAACGAGAATCTCTACTTCCAACATGTGCTTTTATGGACTTCAGAGACATTTCAAGAGTACTCCTTACCAGAAGTACCAAACTTTTTCTATATAAAACATTAGTGTGCCCAGTCTTAATTTATGGCTCTGAGACATGGACCCTGCCCAAGAAAACGGATCAAGAGTTATTAGTTCATGAGCGCAAAATCCTTCGCACTATCTATGGTCCAATCTGCGCTGAGGAGAGAATGGAGATGAAGGGCGAACTGCGATGCAGTTCCCTCATGAGCGATACAGATATAGACACGGTCTAAGTCACGAAGGTCTAAGTCAGGCTGACCATGTGATGAGAATGGTAGACATGGAAAATCCAAAAAGAGCCTTAACTGGCCGCTTGTAAGGAACAAGAAGAGTTGGTCGACCTAAGCTTCGTTGGGAGGGTGGTGCGGCAGGCGATGCAATACACCTATTTTCGACCCGGAACTGGAAGGCAGTAGACTCAAGATCGGGACAACTGGCGGAGGCTGATAAGGAGGCCCTGGTCGCCAAAGGTTTGTCGCGCCGCTTTAAGTAAGTAGTTAAGTAATAAATATGTAAAAAGTGTTTATTTCCGATAAAATTGTTTGTAAAATAATTTGAAAGGAAATCAAACCAAAATATTTATGATAAAATTATTTGAAAGAAAACTACCTTGACAAAATTGTATGGAAAATAATTTAAAAGCAATCTAATTATGATTATAGCAGTACATTCAGATTAGGTTATTTAGCTTCTGATTCCCATGTGAGTCTCAGGAAAATATGAGTAAAATTTTTTAATGTGTTGGTCATCTGCCAGAAGCCGTTTGCATTTGTGGAGATGGTCATTTTTTTTTCTTATTAAAAGGCTTTATTTTATTTATATATATGTATCTATATATATATATATATATATATATATATATATATATATATATATATATATATATATATATATATATATATTCGGTTATAGAATAATCCAAAATTATTAAAACTGATACTATATAATAACAAAAACCAAGATTTAAATAGGAACATGAAAGGTCTTCATCAGATCATTAATTTTAAACCAGTAGCAAGTCCAGAATTTCAGTCCACTGCATGATGGAAAAGTTTGTAATGAGATTTGATGGTCTCGCATTTCTACCCAGTGACCACGCAAAAAAATCATTGCGGTGATTCTTGTTTGCTATGAATTGAGAGTGTAGAGGATTTGGCAAGTAAACGGTACAGTAGTAAAATTATATATGGAATTTCGATCGTGAGATTCCACCTCATCTTAGTCGCTTGTCTATATGAAGACTATTAATTCGACAGACATAATGGTCCAGTAATACAAAGGGTTTTCCGAAGAAAAAAATTTTGAAGTTTTTTTCTCAACGATTCTCCGTGTTTTTTGGGGTGATGAATTCGAATTTCAGGTTTGCAATCTTGCCAGCCGCCGGGTTCACAACGAAAAAAGAAAAAATAAATTTGAAATTTTTTCAACTTTTCGCTAATAGCAGGACTAGGAATTTTTCGATCGATTTGGCATTTGATTTTTGGCTAATCTGCGAAACCGCTTGAGGCCACTTTTTGGCTCTCAGTGAAAAACCTCGCTGACATTCGTTATTTCCAATAATATGATCCCGGTTTACCAGGCATTTGTAAAATAATTAGTTTTCTAGCTATAACCGAAAAACTGAAAAAAGCTCCTACATTTTGGTGGGTTTTTTTTTTTTTTCCATTTTCGTTGTGAAATCGGCAGCTGGCGATGTGGGAAACCTGAATTTTGAATTCAGCACCCTAAAAAACATATTGGATAGCTGAGAAAAAACGTTTATACTTTTTTCTTCGGAAAACCCAACGTTGACTGGACTTAAAAAGTGGCCTCTGTTTAGTGCGCTCTAGAGGCATTGCAGGTTGCCCGGAAATTAAATATTATATGCACATTTTTTAGAAAATTTTATTTAATTTAATTTTTTGTAGAATGTTCATCTTCCATAATGCTTACTTTTCTAGTTATTAGCGAAAAACTAAAAAAATTACCAACATGTTGGTGTTTTTTTTCAATTTTCGTAGTGATTCAATTTCGTAGTTTCTTAAGCCGGTGACTGGCGAGGTGACAAACCCGTATTCGGATTCAGCACCCCAGAAAGGATATAGAACGTTGTGAAATAAGCTTCTATAATTTATTCCTGAAAACATCCTTTCTGAGCCTTCGGTGACTGGACTATAAGCGAAATGTTACTGATGAGGACTATAGGGCAGGATGTGGTTTGCTTACAAAGCAGGGTAAAGATCATCTGAAGCGATGAATCTAAATCTAATGGACGATTTTCTTTAAAATCATTGTATTTAATACCATTTGTATTAATTAATCAATCTAAACTTGGATAAAAGAAATAAAATCTATGGTAAAAAGACGAAAAATCGAAAAAGAAATACTTGTATTCTGTTTGTCCAGACTTTATGAAATATGTCTTAACTTTCCTTTTGATATTGTCTGCTGGACTGATCAGTATGCTGTGTGGATTACCAACTCCACTCAACGCAGTTGAGCAGCCGCTCGCAAACTATTTGAGATGTTTAATCTTTTTTAGCAAAGCTACGTTGGAATTCAGTCTTCTATATTCATAGTCATATTAAATAATATTGCAAAAAATAGAAATGCATTCGATTATATATTCTAATACCGAGGCTAAAGAAATAAGCCTTCGTCATTTCACATTCTGCAGTCAAATGTGAACATCGAAGTTAAACAATTCTGACATATCACGCCACATATCGCCTGACCCTATAACATTCGGACTCGCATCACTTTCTACCCAGACATGTAATTATCTCGGCATTTTATATCATAGGTTTTCATAAATATAATTAACATATTATTTAATATCTTGTGCGGTTGTAGATTTGAATTAAAAATTTCCAAAAATTACATTTACATTTCCTGGAAAAGTTATCAAATCTTAAATGTGGCAAATATGGTCCTTATTACCACAGGGTAATGATCAAACAAACTGCGAACAATTGCATGACCCAATTACTACCCATTTCAGGTAGCAAAAATAAGTAGTAGAAAAATAATCAATCCATAATTCTTCATGGATGTGTTACAAGGATAGAAAATTAAAAAAAGTTATATTTTATTATGAAATTAAACTATATATATATATATATATATATATATATATATATATATATATATATATATATTCCAAATATTTAAATTTTAGATGTTCAATAGAAAAGTTTATTGCGGGTCTTTTCATCTAGTGATACTAATTCAAACTTACTCAAACCAGCTTGAACTTATATTGCTGGTTTTTCTACTACAGCTTCTACTAAAAAGACTCTCATATAGTTACTTCAAACTTTTAAGTAAAAAAAAAATCAGACATACTATACATTCTGCTTGGTACATTACTGCAACAACGATTATTGAATTTATATGGACACACTACAAAATATTTTTCGTAATTACACGGGCGCAGTTCCGACAATAAATAAAAAGTGGCATCCTTTATACCAAAGGACATAATGAGTCAAAAGAAAGAGGATGAGAGATCTTTTTATTTTTTCCTGTCATATATAAAATCAGAATAAAGACACGGAAGAGACCTCACTAGGCATTGTTCTTCCTAATGTATGACAAGTCATCAGTAAGTACCTACATTTTCTCCAGTCGTATTGGTGTGCCGAATCATGGTGGCTTTCCACTGTTTTCTGACACCATTACTTTCTAGTTGTCTTTCTCTACCAATGCTTTAAAACAAAAAAGCTTCTTTATATTCTTAATTTGCTCAGCCCGTTTTCTTCTGTCCACTCTTTAATTAGCAGATCCCATCCTACCAATTTGTTCAGTACCTCCTTTACAACTCCTTCCATTAGCACATCTTCCATTATTCTTCCTAACTTCTTGGAGCTTCTTACACATCTGTAAAGGTGACCACTGAAGATCACTCCACTCCAACCACTCAACGCCAAATGTAACATGGAACGATCGTGAGCGTAAAATCCCGTGTGGAGTTTTTGGATGGTGCAGAGCGTCTAGAAGTAAAATACTTTCTATTTAACATTGAGCAAGCTGTTTGGTTATTTTTGTCGTAAAAAGATTTTGAATAAAAATAACTATATAACTCAACAAAAAAATATAACATCCATAAAAATTGCGTCCTCAAAAAGCTTATAGCTTAGACAATTTGTCTAAATTGTTAAAAATCGTTAGGGTGGCACCGGGTATGAATATAAGTTTAAAAAAAATAAAGAGAAATAAGACATATATGATACCTTCATTGATTTTTTTCTAAATTTTAAGCATCAATAAAGTTTTAAGCAGGGTGATGTCGGGTAAGTGCGTTTTCGGGAGTTGTGCGTAATTGTTTCGTTAAATTCAAATCCTCAACTAGTAAGAGCTGACCTTTACGGACAAGCCTAAACACTTATGCATCAGAAATCAGCCACGAAAGTTCGCTAAGGTAAAGGATAACGAGCTGTAAAAATATTAGTTCCAACCTCTTGATAAAGTTATGTCTTTCAACTTTTGAAGTACTGCTTTATCGGTGTTTATCCACCACTAGGCCTCATTTTTTTTTTAAATTGTGGTAAGTTGAACCTTCAGAAATTGTTCTTCAAAATACTTTGTAATTTACTGTTCTGCTTGATTTTTTTTTAGCCTTTCTCCGCAGTCACCGATCAAAATATGATAGGAGTGGTAAATGCAGACTTCTGTTGTGTGACAATTGTGCGTGTTATACACTTAGCCTTACCATCATGTTTTGTCGAGGCAACTACGGACTAGTGAATTAAAATAAAAATTACTTTTTCAATACATTTATTCAATTATATTCCACACCCCACTTATATAACTCAATGAACATTGAAAAATATAAATCTCAGCCTAGCTTTAACATTTTTCGATGATTACACCAGCATAATAGTCCTCCAGAAATCGAATTATTTCGCACTTGTCCCAAAACCGCTGCTGCTTGAACACCTTGTACGCACTTACCCCTTAAGGCAGGGACAAGTGCTATTCAATTAAATTATCTATCTCATGGTGGAATTGGACGTGGAGGAAACATAGGCTTGAGTGTAATATAACATAATCATCTAAGGATTTTTTTTAAAAAAAGAGGAAAAGCTAGCTTAAGATATTAAAATTTTAAAGTCCTGTGAAGCCGAACTGCGTAAATTTTCGTGCTTACTTGCCCCACATTACCCTACATTTATTAATATTACAAATTTCTAACCTTAAATATTTATGGGAACATGTTCTAATTATATGGACATGGTTTGGAGGTATTTAGGTAAATAGGATAGTGAGCCGTGGTCCGGAACAGAGTATAATGGAGCGAGCCTCTATTGAACTAGACAGACACTGACCTCATAGCGTTCATTAATTCTATAGCCGGGCCTTGTCGTAGCTCGTCATTCTCAACAGCCTGCCCTAGAAATTTATTGAACTGCTTATACAGGAGATTGGTATTGTATAGACGGTACGTGCGTCTAAGGTATTGACAACTGGTACAACAACAATTCTAAAAGTCTTGAGACAGGGAGACGTCCTGATTAGTGTGATTTTACTTTTCATTTATTTTTTTTAAGGGGCTAAGGTGGTTATCACAATGCGCTAAATAGTCAGCCGTTGAAATATTTGATTCCACTTAATTTTTCTAATATTACACCTCCATAGCCCCTCCACCTTTTAAAAAAAAAGTAAAATTGTTTGACAGGCAATAAAATCTATTCTCATCGAAAAACATTGTTTGCAAAAACCCACTCTAAAAAACTTTTTTGGGAAAAAAATACTGGGTACTCGTAATGTTGTATGTATCTAACATTTTTTGAACTCTCAACCTCAACATCTCTTCGAATGTTCAGTAACATTGAAAATTTGTTTATAGCATTGGAAAGCTGATGAAATGAAGTAACTTTTCTTATTTCCCAAGATTGTAGCTAAACAATTCATTCCTTGAGGTTCAACCGAGTATTTCTGAAAATTATTCGTTTTTACTTGTTTACATTTTCTTTGGCTGCTATGATCACCTGACGAAGCAATATTTGTCTACAAATTGGTTGCTATCTAATAGCAAATTGATCGTGGATTCCAAAAATGGTGACAAAAGTTGAGAAATGCTCAGGCACAGAAATTTGGAACTTTATTGGAAAAAAGGTGATTTTCATGGAAAACCATTTAAAAAAATCATATCTCGAGAACGGATTGATATAAGAAGGTTGGCGGTACTGAATTAAATTGTTTAAAGACTAACATTCCCTCAATTACTGAAATCCTATCTGAGCCATTCTCATAAAATTTGTCAAATTCGCATCTTTTGACTTCGAGTTTGTTTTTAATTACCAATAAATATTATGGAGTTAACTCCAATTTTTGTATATTTTAGTACACCTAGCATAAGTAAATAGTAAATGAAATTTACGTCTCCAGGGAATGGAGGAAACGAGTGCTCAAGAATGTTACCGCTATTATTTCGGCTAATATTCGTTTTATAAGATGGTAACCCTGAACTCTGGCCTTGGGTGATACGATATACTAGTTTTATCCTGGAATCCAGAGAATTGGTTTCAAACTTAACCAACAACTGTAATCATAGTGGCAACATACTTGAGCGCTCGATTTCACCATACCCTGGATACATAAGCTCTTGATGACCTCCTACCCATTGGAAATGTTTCAAAATTTGAATGACATTCATTTAAAAAAAATACAATTTAACAACCTTGAGAATTTCGAATTTAAAATTTAGGTTAAATGTGAATATTTTGGTCATTCACTATTTATTAATGTGAATTTTATTTTTTATATTCAGGATAACAACTAATCAATCGTTCGAAAATTATTACTCTTAATGGTCTAATAATAATGATTAATGTTATTAAATATTAAATTAAAACCGTTTTCAAAGTTGTTTTTTCCATTCCTGAGTTATACCTTAGAGTAAATCTTAATATAATAACGAAGTCAAAATTTAATGAATACAAATTTAAATATTTCTGTAAAGAAGAATAAAAGAAATATCTATTAAAATAATCAGTTATATATTATTTACATATATTACTTACATACAATGTTATAAATCCTTATATAATTACTATATATATATGATTTATTCAGTCCTGTTATACTATGAAGTCATTTGGTTTAAAATATAATTCTGCATTAAATAATAGTTCATTGTTCTTTAACTCCAAGGAAATGAAGTCTTCGTCTGTCCAGCAAAGAATATATGGAATTTTCTTAAAAAATACTTTCAATATTTTCAACTTATGTCATTTAAATATGTTTTAACACATATTATTCCTTTAAACGTATTTTACGATTCCTTAACCTAAAATCATCCATGATGATGTCCAGTGAAAAATTGACCCTTCTTTAAATATCATATGCATTTATTTTTGTCTTAATGTATAGTATTAAATTTCTAATCCGTAAAAGTATATAATAAAGGGAATAAAAAAAATATATATATTTTCTCTATGTCGATATGTCATTTTCTTGTAATAGAATATAGCAATAAAAGACTATAGAATTGAACTCTAACATGAAAACATCTTTAGGTTTGCCTGCAGAAATGCAAAAAATTATTGATCTTGCTTTATATTTAAGGATTATAAACGCCATTTTGGTTTAGCCTACGCCTTTCAAATAATTGTTGCAAAAGAGGTCCTACTTAAAGCACGAATCATCTTCAACGCTTTGAACGGATAACTGTTTTTTGCATTAACAAAATCGCTTTATCACTGGAAAAAAAGCACGCAGTATAATGTTGTAACTGCAATTAACTGAATAGGTGTATAAGCTAAAAAGTTCCTGCGTACACTTGGCCATATCCTGAAAATTGTATTCTTTGAATTATGTTTTATAATACATTCCTAAATTGTAGCAGAAGAAAAAAATTCATCAAATAACTGTAATGATTTAGCCAACGTCTTTCAACAAATAAACATAAAATTGATGCAGCATTGAATACAAACCATAATCAGCACTTTTTTGTTTTATTTAAATTTATAAATTCCTATAAACTTTTGCCTCTTTAAAAAGTTTCCTTTATCCAAAAGAGGTGGAAAAGAAAATTTCGTCTTATCTTTTTGGTGTTATCTTCATTTAATACTGAAGATAAAACAATGTACCAGCTATGTCTCCTATACCTGAATTTCCATTTTTTTTCCTATAGGTTGAACTGATTTTGAAACATATAAAAGTAGTAAATGAGGAGTAATAGTAAAGTGCATTGAACCATACAAATCGCTCAGTTGTGACGTCATAATTTGAAAATCATGATTTTTGAGTTAATAACGCAGGGAGAATTGTGATGATGTGAACTTTTAAATAGTAGCTTACCGGGGTAATCTTCCCATTTTTTTATTTTGTATTATAATTTCACTTGAATTAATACAATACCTACTTAAAACTTCAAATGTATTACCTGAAAAATCGTAAAATTCGAGTTATGATGTTTTTGCAGCAAATGAGCGGTATATAATAGGTTTACCGGTAAAATTGTACGCTTGAAGTAGGATTTGTTGGAAGCCATAACTTACTAATAGCATTAAAACTTTTAATAGACATTAGAAGTGTTGGTTGTAATTACATATTTTTTCAATATTTACTCTTCATAATAATATTGGCAAACTTACTGTATTCCAATACTTAACTGAAATTTCGACTGAGTACAGAGGACTATGAAATATATATTTTTTTCTATTTTGGCAATTTTTAGAAAAGGAATAAAAGTCATTTTGATGTTCATCGTCTTGCAAACTGTAAGCAAATAATTATTTATTTATTATATATTATATATTATTTAAACTGTAAAAGTACCGGCATATAATTATCTCAGTATTGCATTCAGTTTATCAGGACTCTTCAACCGGGCGATGAATCATTGAGTGTCTAAAAGCAACTCAACCATTGAGGCGATACTAAGCACCTGTGCAAAAATGCGAAAACTAAAATGATATCATAGGGTGCAGGCCGAAGTTATATAATGATGTTAAGTTGTATCCTCTATGCTAAGTCTGTTTGAGCATCCAAGTAAATTGAATAATTAGAAAACATACAAGCGAGGTACTATAAACGACTAATACTTCTACAATGAAATACACTGCACTTTATGATACGATTGGTAGTAGTACCTGTTCCTCTGGAATATTATGTTTAAAAGTAGACATTGACCTGACTAATAAAAATGCTCAATATGGATTTTGCACTCCCTTTGTCAATCAATGTTTTTTAAAGTTGCTACAGCTGGATAGCAATAACCGGTTGACTTTATCAATATAACTGGATAACGCAGCTGAGGAAACTTCTGGAGAGCTTTGGAATATTTAATCCGATATTATTTCCGGTCATTATTAAAATCAAATTTAGTGAGATCTTGGAAGGCTACAGAGAATTCGTCAAGAATAAAGATCATTCGTTACTCCGGGAATCGACGTATTATAACCTCTGGTATGATAGGGTTGATGCTCCTCAGAGCTACCTGATGCTCAGAGCTGCCATATAGCTAATTTGAGGATAATTGTTCAATCGATACTTTCGGGGAAATATGCAATCACCCTTAATGTCTTTTCACACAAATATGCCTTAGACATCCAGAAGTAGTCCAGTTTGTGGTGGAATTACATTGGAGGATTTCTATCATTTTATACCACGATAACAGAACCCGATATATACCCAAACTGAATTATATTAGCCCAAATAATTTGTATAAAATCCTGGCAGCACCCACAGAAATAGATCTTAAATTATTATTTCTAATTGTCGCCCGAAACCTCAAACTTAGATCTGGATACCTGCCTTCTGCCTTAGATTTCTAGTTTTAACTGGATGGTTATTAATTTAGATATTAGTACCTTAAGTAAACGAGTATAATTATGCAATGGTTATTATAATCTAATCTTATTTTAAGAAATGAAGTGTTGTTTCTGATTGTGAAAAATATAAATATCATTACCAGTTTCATTATCAGTATTAATTTATATAATTGATTTTTATTTAAAATTTGTTGTTGTATGTTAGTATGTAGCTGTATATTTATGACATTTACTGTACCGGATAACTCCATTTATATTGCAATTTCCCTCGAAACAAATAATTATATTCCTTTCCGGACAGCTTCCAGTAACTGTATTCAATGTTGAACTATGAACCTGGATGAAATATATTATTTTGCCAACACTTCATTCAGTGGAAGTTCGTTGGAAAAAATGATCCGCTTGGGACACAACTATGACAATAGTTATTTGAAATTTATAATGCAATTTGTTTATATGTTATTTATATTGTATATATATAGATGGCTATTTATCAAAATTATGTTTTATAAAAATCTGAAAAGCATAGAATTATTATATCTCAACCATATTGAAGTCAAAGGCGTAAAAAGAATCAGTCTTGGAAATATTCTATTAATATATAGTTTTTACTATGTAATCTAATGTATTTAAAGGAAAAAAAAATCATAGATTTACCTTCTTTTTTTTTTGTAGAGTTAGTAAGGTTATTTTAATCTTGCCACCATATTTCAATAAAACCAATGTAAAAGTGAGCTTACTTTAAGTATAAAACATCTTCAGCGTTTTATTTAATTTTTTCAAACTTACTCCGCAATATTAAAACAATTTTCCTGTATTGTATCACTATCCCAATATCTAATAAAGATTGTTGTTGCTTCTGCTAAGACGCCTCTCAAATCATAAGTGAGGTCAATTTGTGAACATTATTTTTGAGTTAAATATATCCATAGATTAATCAATAATTTCTAATAGGTTAGCTCAAAACAACTAGAAGATTTTGTATAAACATAATTGCCAATATAAAAATAAATGTCTGCTACGCCGGTCTTCGCTTTTGCTGAAGGCAACCGCTATTTAAATTCGATTGGGTTTTTATTTTTTTTTTTAATTAATTTGGTTTTCACTCTTTGACCAATACAATACCATATTACAACTCCTAAAATGTGGTTTACAAATTACATTTTCTCCACTCCACTCTCGAAAGGCTGCGACGTCCCGTTTTCGAATTATGATACGATTAATCTATACGGATAATCTGTTATGTATTGGATACTTGAATAATATATCGCTTCCATTCCCTGTTTCCTTACAGTTTCACTTTAACCATCTCTTTACACAGAACCACCATCAAAACTCCGAAGTCTAGTAGATGGAAAAGTACAGCGCATGTTCGACAAACTATTAGCAATCTTAAAAAAAAGGAGCATATTCTAACGTCATTTACTGTGCATACTTGGCTTTTGACTGTAAGACTGCGTAGTACAGTGATTCTATCCATTTCTACCAGTATTATGTTGTTCCAGTCTAAAATCCATCGTAAAATCTTCAATGCCTCATATAATATTGTGTGAATCATCTATTATAATATTATGTGTATAATAAATAATATCATTTACAATGTCATACCTCTACTTCTGTGTTCCTGGATTCCACCTGATTCATGTAGTTAGGTACTTATCTTTTCATTATAAAGTCAATAGCCATTCCCTTAAATACCATAAAAGAAAATGGTGATTTACTAAAACCTAAGAAAATCGGTATACTTCGTATGGGTGCCAAGCCACGTAGGAATAGTCGGTAACGAGCTCGCGGACCTAGCAGCCAAACAGGCACTTACTCTTCCAGGTCGAGGCGCTGCCATTTTAACACCTCTAGAATTCAGTCTTCCCCTCAAAAGAGAAATTACTGATGGGTGGCAGTCCATGTGGAATGAGAGCCCACCAAGTAAACTGAAGGCCATTAAAATATCAGTCAAGCCATGGACCACGTCAAATCGTTCTAATCGTAGAGAAGAAAGAGCAATAACCAGACTGGGAATAGGACACACCTATATGACCCGTTCCTATCTTATTAGCAAGCAACCGCCACCGAAATGCCACAACTGTCAAAACACTCTCACGGTCAGTCATATCTTCCATGAATGCCCATTTTATATTTCGGTTCTAGCCAGGTCAGGACTTACACCCGATATCGCAACCAGTCTAGGTAACGATGAAATCAAGATAAAATGTGTATTAAACTTTCTAAAGGCAAATGACATAATAAATAAAATATAGTTTTTTATAATATATTATATCTTATTTGTTTATCTATGTATCTGTTTTGTTTATTTATCTGAATTTATTTGTTATCTTGGTGTATGTGTGTGTGTGTGTGTGTGTGTATATATATATTTTAATTATCATTATTTTATATTTACTTACTTCTTTTTATTTATTTTTTATTTTTTTTAAATTCTAGATATAAAAAAATAAATTAATAAAAAAAAATAGCCACAGGCGCTGATGACCTAGCGGTTTTACGCCTTAAAACCCAAACAAACAAACAAACAATGGTGATTTACTAAAGACATTAATGTAAAGAGCATCAAAAGTAAATTCGCTAACTAACATCATCATTTTTATTTTTAGTAATGCATTTATTAATTTATGTAACTTTATTTAGATTTTAAAATTTGAAAGATTTAGGAATATCAGAAATTAGAATTTTATCGTATGCTGTTTATGATTACTAACAAGGAACGATATCTGATGACGTATTTGTACAGGGTGATTACGTAAATTCTTCAAGAATGATCACAGAAAAAGGGAATGCCAATTTAAATTTTTTTTCAGTATTATCCTAAACGAGTATTTCAAAATTATGTCATTTGAAATTTTTTTAACCCAAACCTAACGCGGACATCCTCTTCCATACCACCAAAATCTACTCATACTTTGCACATTTCTCTTTTAGGTATATTATTTTGAAATGCCCAAGTATAAATCTACCTCTGAGTACAATTTCAGTGTTTGTCTCTTACGGTTTCTATAACTATTTTCCTTAGCCTCATAAACTTTCGGATCTTTCCATGCCATCCATATCCTAGACTTAGGGACGAACTTCTGTAATTCCAAATACAAGGTCCAAAGCCTCTCAATTACCCGTAAACAACTTAATAGTCGCCGTTTCACCAACAGGCTCGAAGTACTTAGATATTGAAATGTCTTGGAGTGACTTTTTGTCCCTAGTTGATGGGTCTCTTTTGGACAGTTGATGTGAGATATGATGTAATTAGATTGCAATTTGTTGTGGTCTTTTATTTTTCTGTCCTGATGATGCTTGAATTAGAGAAACAGGTTAAGCTGTTTACTGGTGTTAGAGAGACTTCAAGCTATGTTTTTAAAATCCTCCAATTATATCCTAACAATAACTATTGTCTCGTTTGTGAGTTTTTGCTTTCCTTTAGAGCACGCAGTACATTGGAACAAGATGGGAGTTAATTGGATATTATTCTTCCAAATCTCTGAGTTACGTCGTTAACCTTTTTCCTTCCGTAATTTTTCATCTTATTGAGGATTATATTTTTTGATTTAATATTATTTTAAGATAGTAATTTTGAATCATACTCTATTTCGAGTGAAAGTAAGGTAGCCAATACAGTGAACATTAATCAATATATTTTTTTGAACAATGAGTAGGTTGCATGAATAGTTGCATGTAACCAAATTTCTATAATGGATATATAATTACTGAAAATTCAGAAAGTATGTTTTCTATGTTATTATGCTCACTAATAATTAGTTTGGGAGAATCTCAGATGTACAATTATGTAGAAATATGTAAAAGTATGTAGAGTGGTTTAGATGATGGTAGATAATAGAATGCTGAACGTCCGAGAACGTAAGAAACTTGATAAAGAAAACGGCGTGTTAGAAACTTTTTTGAGCTCGAGAGCGCGGGCAAGGAGTCCTTGTGAGTTTATTGTTTATGCCGAACAATGGTCCCGAGATAATGGAGGCGCTATTGTGAAGGCCTTGGTGATGTTTTCAGGACAGCCGATATATAGAGCCGAGCTAAATCAGTACAGCTAGTACAGAGCACTCAGGTTGTTTGCCTTGGAACGAGCGTGTGGAGGGGGGAATGGCGGTCGGTAATGAACGTTGTCTCGCGCTCTCTCTCTCGCTCCCTAGCTCCAGGCTATCACCCTCTCTCTCGCTCCCTGCTTACGTCACTGCGGACAGAGACAGAGCTATATCGATTTTCTCTTGAGGCCGGTATGCCGCCAGCAGCGCATCCTCTCGACTGACTCCTCTACTACACAATTCGGCTTCCTAACCTTGGGCCCACCCAGAGAGCCCGGGGCCCTTTCACAATTTGACGACCGGAGGCTCCTATTGTTCGTTACGACCCTTCATCTTGTCTCATTCCATGGATATCTCACGCTCATAACGAAGTTGATTTCGCATAATTAGTCATTAACTCAACAAAAAATGAACATAAAATCCAATTGCATTCTGTTGCCCTAAACAGTCGGTAATATTAAAATATATAAATAATCTAAATTGTTCGTTAAACTTCCACATTATTCCTGCAAGATCTAAAAAAAAAGCCTTCTAATTCGAAAAAAATAATATACACAAGTCAGCTGAAAGGCAATCCCTGAAACGTTAGTTTACTCTGTTCATACATTTTAAAGCAAGAAATCCTCTTACATCAATAAAAATATTTCCTCTTACGGAAGAAAAGAAATGGAATAAATTAAACAGTCTTAAACGGACATCACAATAGATTTATAGAGGAAATGGCAAAGATGAATATCAGGAGGAGACTGAAAAAGATCTGGATGAGGAATCTACTTACATAAATATGTAAGTAAATTAATACCAAGCAAGGGATGCCACCAACGCCATTTTCTAAGCTAGTAGATTACTTCAGTAAATCTGGAGCTATGTGCTTGTCAAACATGGATTAAACAATAAATGTGAAAACAAAAATAAAACATACAAGAATACAACCAGATGACATACCAAAACAATAATGGAAAATGTATTAAAATATTAAACAAATACTAACAGAACATGATATGTATTTGTGTGATTTTGGATGGATGTAAAAGCGATCAACTTGCATCTTACGAATATGAGGTTTGTTGCTGTCTGATTCTGTCTGAACCAAATTTACGCTTTAGTATCGACAAAATTGTGAAACTAGGTACCAATAATAATTGTTGTCAGTTAATTATTGATAATTTCATAATACTGAAGCGTAAGGTTCAGGCTTAAGTAGATAGTTTGATAGATTGATAGATAGATAGATAGGTAGATAGGTAGATAGATAGGTAGATAGATAGATAGATAGATAGATAGGTAGATAGGTAGATAGTAATAAAACATCTTCGATAAAATGTCGGTTGGTCATTTTTACCTCCAACCCGACCATATAATTAAAGCATATAACCTCTGTTTGAACCTAACAATCGTCCAAGCGTATAATATATTATAGTATATATATTATTGTAAATCGCAGAACACGCGTGGATTCAAATGCATTTTATTTTCGTCGATGCACTCTAACTTGTTAATTTCCGGCAAGTTGGTACTAATGCACTTTACAGAATTTGATGTAGGTTACTGATCAGCTTATTGGTCAGCTTATTGATCACACTACAATGTTATTTTGATTAAATTGATATTACTTTTGTTTTCAGTGATTAGAAAATATCCATAGGCAGATCCAGCATTAAGAATCAAATTTGATGCTATTCCAGGTCGATTAAACCAATGAATGCTCAGAAAGGACCCAGCAGTATTTTAAAGGAAATATTGTTTCAATCAAATGCTCTGAAACTTTGCAGAGAGCTAATTTCGGCCATTCTGAGCAAAAGTCTCCATTGATCAAAAAAAAAATTCTCTGGCAGGATTTGGGTGAGTTAATTCATTTTAAGAAATTTTCTGTTGTTTTTTCAATTACAATGGGTTTAGCATCACAAAGGACCTCGCAGTATTTTATAGGAAAAGTGGTTTCAATGAAATGATCTGAATCTAAGCAAAAGTTTCCGTTGGTCCAAAAAAATTCTATGAAAGGATTTTGAGTTATTAGCGAATTAAGGTCTCATTTTTCCTATACCAAAATGGCAGGTCATCGGTATAGGGCATAATACAATAAAGTATTAAACGATTAATTCGAAGAAAAAAATATACAAGTCAGCTAAAAGACGATCCTTGAAATGTTAGTTTACTTTTCCATACATTTTAAAGCAAGAAATCCTCATACGTCAATACAAATATTTTAAGGTAAGAAATGGAATAAATTAAACAGTCTTAAACGGACATCCCGATAGATTTATATAGGAAATGGCCACGATGTATACCAGGAGGAGACTGAAAAAGATCTGGATGAGGGATATATTTGTATTCAGTATATATCTAGTATATATGTGTAGGTGTGTGTATACATCTGAACCAGTAAGAATAGAAATAAATACATCGCTGAAAACGTAATTGTATCCTATGCCCTATAATTCCAGCATATGAAAAATAAGACCTTAATTCGCTAATAACTCAAAATCCTTTCATAGAATTTTTTTGGGCAAACGGAAACTTTTGCTTAGATTCAGATCATTTCATTGAAACCACTTTTACTATAAAATACTGTGAGGTCCTTTGTGATGCTAATCACAGATTTAAACCCGTCGTAATTGAAAGAACTACAGAAAATTTCTTAAAATGAATTAACTCAAATAAAACCTTGCCAAGTTAAAGTTACTTAAACTCATAAATTAATCTTTGTTGCCTCAAATTGCTCCATTATGATGAGAAATTCTATTTCTAATATTTTTTTTACATTTTTAATAATTAACATTTTAGTTGATTTTAAAACAAAAACAAAAAACTTTAGAATCAAAAAATATAAATAGAAGAAACTCAATCAACTTAACTGAATATGATAACAAATTTAATTTCCACATTTGATCCGGCAACATTCCTAAATCCTTTACGAATGTCGTATCAAAATCTATTCATTTGAGAACTTCTAGACAGTGGGAACCATTTATCATTTATCATTAGACCAAATTCATATTTATAGCGAATAGAAGTAGATAATGTTAACAATTATCGTATTTTTTATCTTAAAATAATTAAACTAATTACCTTTCCTTATGATTATCTTGGTTAATCCATTTATTTCTTTAATTGAGCTGGTTAAGTTTGAAAGAAATCAGACGAAATGAAGGAACCAGAGATGATTAATAATTATGAGTGCATTTTAATCAAATTATGGAATGGTATTGTAAATTTATCTAAGAATTATAGAGACAGAAGGCGATTCCTGAAGCCATGTGAACTTTAAGAAGAAAAAACAAAATGTAAATCCAACATTGGTTTCTTAGCCAGTAAATAAATACATATATATATTAATTAATAATACAATCAACATTCTCGTAGTTTAACACATCTAACCAGAGACAAAACTATCGTGGCTTTGGATGCCGCCATGACAGCAGTTGGGTAGCCAATCATGATCTCTTTCAAACTTAATTTTGGTTGTCTACTTTTTATTATGAAGTACCTGATCGAGTGAATATGAAAAAAAAATGTACATTATTTTATCAAATAAAATAAACATAAGCAATAACCAAACTGTATTTATTCTTCCCACTTCTATTAATCTCGTCTCTTGGTTTTCTTAGTCCCGATGAAGGCCTGAAATTTAAACCGAAAGCAAAACATTAAACAGTATATTTCAGTACCATATATTTTTATATTGTTATTACTTTGTTTGGGTACTTATTTTTCTTATTTCATTTCTTTTATTTTTTCCTTTTGTTTCCAAAAATAAAATTCAAGAACAGTGTTAAACGACTACCTATTTCAATACGACCGAAATTTGTGGTGTCTGTTTCGAATGTATATTAGTTTGCATGGGATTGCGAAGAACTTATTACTTTGGTGTAGGAATGAAATCTCTCTAAGATAAAAAAAAAAAAAGTCGAAAATATTACTACAGAGAATTAAGAATTTCTATAAGCTCTTCATATGATCTCTCAAAATCTCACTTCTCACTTCTCGATACCTTTTGTAGGTATTATACCTATTATGTAAGTATTATACCTATTATGTAAATATTATACCTTATCGATCATGAATTGATACCTGATCGTTGCACGAGTAAATGTGTAATATGCGTTCGCACGGATAACTAAAGTTTATAAACCTACATCCGCCTGTTCGAATTTTCCAACACGAGAAACTTTATACCAGGAATATCTGATTGCTATTCAAGCTCAGTAAGTCGATCCATCTTACAACAAAAAAAATTAACAGTTAACTGAATCACTATTGCACTACCAATCAATGTAACTACTCTATAGTACGAATTCAAACGAAAATTTCATGCAAATTTTTCACACAATTTCGAACGAATACATTTTCATTCAAATTCTTATCCAATGTAACGCCTACCTTGTAAAGGATTGCTAATGAAGATAAAACTTTTTTTTTTTTTTTGTTCAAACCGAAACATGGGAGAAAATGAGATTTCATGTTCGACCCGTACGTACGGTGACTAGTATTCTAGAAATTTGTATGGTCATTACAGTCGCACAGTTATAAAAAGCGAATGAGAGGATCTGAGATCCGGAAATTCCAAATTAACCTCATAATGACAATTATTTTTTTTTAAATATAATTAATTATATTTTCAATACCTATCTATCTTCATTTCTTAAGACTTCATACAACGCTCTATTATCGGAGTAAGAAAAGATAAAATTCAATCGCCAGTTCGATCGGCAGTTATTCATAAATTCATAAAGCTGAGCATGTAAATGAATACTGATTATGCGGTGGCACGTTCGAGCAGACCATTAAAATAAATATTCTTTTAACGATGCGATATTAATATGAAAAGTAATGACATGGTGTAATGACAGTCGTCTGTACAGTATGAACTATTAGCATTAAATGATACTGTTCTAAGGATATGGCAATTTTTTTTTTTAATATTCCTTATATAATGCTATTCTACCACCCGTAAAAAGGTTTATTCATATTTTTTATTCCTTCGCTAGCTATCGACGATTTCACTTTTTCTAATATGAATTATTTTATAAATCGACCATGGTAAAACAGTGAGTCAGGAAGCAAGCTATTACGTAACTCTCTGTTATGCCCATTTTCAAAATTTTTGGACGTAGTTAAGTAGAGAATAAAACTCTGAATATAGTTTAACGCTAATATTTGTACTAGTCATTCACGGTGGTAAAATCCGTCAAAACAAAGATAATTAACAGTTCAACTTCTTTTTTTTTTTCTATAAAACAGTAATAAATCATAATACAAGTTTTTAAATCGTACTTTTAGAATATATACAAAATTTATTATTTTAAATTATTCAGCGAAATATTAGCCAATTCACCACAAGATAGGGTTGTAGAAAGTACGGTTTAAACCTTAAGATGAGGCAAAACTCCGCAATGTCAGTGCTGTAACTTACGTGTTTTAAATAAAATCATAATTAAGGAAAATATGATATTTCATATCCTAATATATAGATATAATCACTAGATAAATGCCTAGCCTTGAAAAAATTTAAGTTCATTAAAAATGATAATAACACATTTTGGGACATACCAAGGCTCGGCAACTCTATCGATTAAAAATAACTTAATCTATGTGCTTGTTTTGGTACCGTTCAATTTTATCGTCAAGCATTGCTTCTTTACGAAATTTACCAAAAAAAAAAATATTTTCCTTAGATTATGCTTTCTGAGGACGGTAATAAAGGTCAAATGTTCAAAATTCAGTTTTACTGGAGGGCCCATTGAAATTAAACGGAATTGAAAGATCATAAAATTTCATGTAAAGGAATCCGAAGAAATACCCATTTATAGTAAGTAATACCTAGTAATACATTCTACACTAGTAATACATTCTACACCTAGTAAGTAATACATTCGAGATTGGCTCTTCTGTAAAACTGGTATTTTGGGCATTTGAATTTTTTACCGCACGGGTGCACCCTCGAAAAGTATATATATTTATATGACGTTAAAAAAAAAAATAAGCATTTTATATTGGATAAAATATATCCTCGTGTTCATGCTAAAGTAGCGAATCGGCAGAAATTGAGTTTTTATGATCCCAACCAAACGTAATGAAGTTTATTCATCTTTATTTATTCCTTCGCTAGGTTACTTATTGAAAATTAACGTCTGTAATAAAAGGTGGTAAATTACCGAAAATACCTAATTCGATATTCACCGGAAAATATAACCAAATGCAAACTAACGAATTTAATATTCAAAGGCTATAAAAAAACCTGACGTCGCTTTAGATCAGACCATAAAATTCTTCATGAAAAAGTGGTGAAATGACCCTGCGAATAGAACTTCGGAAGACCTGGCACTCTAATTCAGTAAATGTAAGAAATGTTTTTTCGGCCCGTGTTTCAGTAGTGGACACACAAAAAGTACTAAAAAATGGTTTGCAAGGAATAGTTAGAAATGGATTACCTACAGTGGTAAAAGCAATAAAAACTTTTATATAATTCGTACAAAAATAAAAATTAATTTAACTTTTTATTTTTATTTTCAAATCTTGATTCGCATCTGTCACAAGTAATATTAAAATTTAAAGCTAAAAATTTTAAAGAAGTCACTTGAATATCATTGGCTAGACCAAAACGACGTTTAATTTTTTTCAAAATAAAGCCAGTTCAATTTAATATTTTTTTTACAAACTAGGAATTATTATTTGAACAAATACTCAATAGGTACATGAAACTTCTAGAATGTCACAATGCGGGATGGGATGATATTCTAGAAATTGAAAATAGGACAGAATACTGATAAGTACAGTTCGATAGAATGAACTGTGATTAATTTTTAATAATATAAAAATTATATAAATAACTATAATTATTAAACAAAAAAATTAAATTCTGAAATATAAGATTAAAGCAGGATATTATAACACAGATAGACGGTGCTAGACGAAATTAGTGTATCTAGTTCATCAAAATAAAGTTAGATCACAAAGTTCATTTTTCCTTTTCTACAAAAGAAATATTTATAAAGAAGAAATTTCAAGATTTTTATCTACTAAGTGGAGTCGAATTTTTAGTGCTTAGATAATATTATTGCAAGCTATTTGAACTTTTTACAATTTTACAGCTACACATTTATCATCAAATCAAAAATCTAATAAGTTCATCAAAATATAAATACAATACAAATGTAATATAAAGAGCGTATTGTATCTAACGACTACACTCAAAATGAAGGGAGTATATTTAGCAAAGATGGAAGGAAATTAGTTATAATTTTTATTCCGAATATTATATTTAAAAAATCTTAACGAAATTAAAAGTTTCTCTTTGTCTCTCTTCTATTTGACAATATTTTTCCTTATCCGAAATTACGCTTTAAAAATATAACATAATTTCAATAAACTCATTTATTGCTCATGCGTGTCAAAGATTTTTTTTTAGAAATTTGACTATGGGTTTAAATTATATATCGTACTTTTTAATGAACTTTACCTTTGAGAAAAAAGAAAAAGTCAACAGAATAGTGTTTTTATTTTATTTATTTATTTTTTTAAAATTTGGTATTGAATATTATATTAGTTTGAAATTATAAATATAAACTAACGGCTTTACGAATTCAGAATGTAAAATTGTATTCTCTTAGCCCTGACTTCAGAAGAATTAGAATATATCTGCGAAGGTCATGGCAGACGTGTGAGAATTGACCCTCCTGATACAGGAGCTAACAATAAGAAGTTTCGTGGGAAGTAGCCAGGCTAACGAATTTTTCCGTTGTTTGCTCATTGTATAAGCATAATTGGCAACAAATATGTGATATGAAGATCATAGTAAATAACTTTAATTTGTGTTTTAAGAACTCATTATTTTAGGAAATCCACCATTTTAAATCAGAGGACAATTTATCAGGATTGATTTAACGACATATCGGGACTGATTTGATAACCTGAATAATTCAATTTCACTCGTTAACACTGCAGACTAAAATTATAATAGCTTACTGTTTTATTTATTACTTGATTTTTATTTTAATACAAGGAGTTCCCCGCGTTTGTTAAGTAGTTAGATTTAGCTCGGTAATTTTCTTTTTTTATCTATGAGGGTTCCTTGTCGCATACTCGATAAGGTTTAGGGTCGCTGTAATCAAAGATATGATATTAGAGGATAGGTAAGAAATCTAATATTCATGATATAGTATTTTAAAATAAAATTTGTTATAGGTATTTCCAGAGGCGGATTAAGACAGCGCGGGGCCTACTGGCTACCTGTGGGTCTAGATTTTGTATGGTAATAAAATGATACAACTTTTAAAGCAAACTTTTCTCGATTTAATGTGAGCAAATTTAGAGATAACATTAGACAAGTCATTTTCTCTTGGTTACATTACATACTAAGTTACATTCAATATTTATTTAGGTGACAATGATGGTTCATCATGCTCCTTAACTTACTTGTTACACACTTTAATGTCGAAAAAGGTTCTCCGATGCAGTTAGGAATAGAAGTTGCTGGGTCATTCATCAATATCGTTGGAGTACATTATACTTTCGTTTTGTAATTGACTTGTGAGAGACGTTGCTAGGGAATAAACGCTATGCTTTCCTCTTGGCTTGAAGTTGATTTGGCTGAATTGAGAGGACTCGCCGCACATTCGATTTCAGTTCCGACTTGTGGAAAATGTAGCTAAATCGTGAAGAATTGCAGATCTTAATGATAATATTGGTAGTGATTCCTTCATATACTACACAGTGAGACGCGACTTCTGTATTTTCTGCTTCGGTTTATTTACATTCAGCACCATTGCGCGCGGCATTAGAAAATTCAGTCAGTTTGCGAGTTCTCGATACAGGTAACATCTTGGTAATTTTTTTCCTTTTCATCTTTTGCTTTAAGTTTTGCACTTCCAGAAGCGTAATGTCTTGTTTCTGGCTCTGTTGCTCATTTTGGTTATCTCGGTCTGGGTAGAAGGGTTCAGTATAAGATGTGCAGCCTCGCACCGGACTGCACCATAGATTACTCAATTATTGTTCCCATAATTAAATATGTCCGATAACAGTAATAAGTAGTGGCAAACGTACATCCCTTGCGTAACACCCCACTGCTGCCGAAACCCCGTATACCAGAAATGGTCAGATAAGGGAAAGAAAAAGAAAAAAAAAAAGATTTGGGTAAAAGAAAAATGAATTTAAAAATAAAATTTGATCCTCCTAATTTCTACTAATGTTACATATAAATGCGGACATTTGAACAGACTTGTAGATTGCAATTTACTCAAAATGATACATTTTAATAATAATAACGCGTTTATAGAAAAGTTCTATTCATAAATCCATAAAGCATTGTACTCTTGATCTTAGACCATCAGAGGAAAGGCCAACAGCAGATAACATTATATGTACTTATTTATTTATTTTAATTATACTTATTTATCTTAAATGAACGCGATAATAGAAACAAATAAAATGTATGTCCAAGGCGACCGAGGATCAAGATTTTCAATGATATTTTGAAAAATTTGTATAAAAACATTTATATTTTTGTAGAGGCAAAGCTGTTATCGGTAGTCGAGGCTGTTACAAAATTTTACAAGTTCAAATTTTTTGCTCTAGGCTCTAGCATTGCTATTTCTGCTCCATGGCTAATCCGACCCTACGGTATTTTTAAGAAGTATAGGAACCGATATGGCAGTTTTGTTTCTCGAGATCCCTCGTTCTATACCTGTTTTACCTCTAGAAGATGTTTAATAATTCATCTGGAGTGGAATAACAATTAAATTAATTAATAATTAATAAACATTAAGTAGATTCCAGATCGGTAATTCCACAGTCCAGCAAATTAAATTTTTTTTGAAGTAATATTGATATTACTTATTAAAAATAGGTTTAATTTATTATTTTGTTGTCCGAAATACCATAATGATAAGTAAGGTAATTACTGTAGCAAATTTTTTTGGTGCAGGATGTGGGTGGTGGGGAAAAAAGGAGACGACTTATTTTTACAATCTAATATGTATTTAATGTAAATGTTTATATTAAGTTTTAATATGATTATACATGCGTAAAACGTGTTAAATCTGTGCAAAGTCATAGCTGCAAATTATGTGAATAAAATTTATATGACATGAAATATATGAATTGGGCCTCAGATAAGAAAGCTTCTAAGTGATTTCCGTTTTAAAGAAAAATTAAATAAAGAATTTCTGGTCAACAAGAAAAATGAAAACTTTAAAAACCTCATAGATGAACTCTTGGAAGCAAATGAAATACTAGAATATCGCCTTCCCTTAAAAATTTTGTTTTTACACTCCCATTATTTTTTTTTTCAGAAAATCTGGGTGCAGTAAGCAATGAGCAAGGAGAGAGATTTCATGAGGACAGCAGGAAACCAGAAATCAGGGATGCCACCCATCTATGTTGGGCGACTACTGCTGGTTTTAAAAAGTGATGATAGAAGAGGAAAAAGTGAAAGTTTTTGTCGATGTACAATACCTCATGCACCTATATGCTTTATTCACATAATCCTCAGAAATTTCTTCCATGGCACTTCCAAGCTGCCAGTTCCTGTTCATTTGATTTTTCTTGAAAACGGAAATCGCCTAGGAGCTTCGTTATTTAGAGTCTAATAAATATGCCTTCTTTTAGTTTGTTGCTGTAAGACATCTCATGTAGTATAATTTATATTCGCATAATCCTTAGTACCTAGTGTCTTTGCTTGGATTTAACAAGTTTTACATGGTTATACTACATTAAATAAATATGTCGTCTCCTTTATTTTCCCTAGCATCCACCCCCTGTAACAAAAAAAAAAACTGTACTTCTTACACAGTAATTAGCTTATAATTTTCGGATTTACGATTACAGAATACTTCATAAACACCTATTCTCATCAATGTTACAAAAATCATTTCGACCTGTGAATTTGTCCCGAGATGTTTAATACAGGGCGATTGCTTCTCAGTATTATTTGATTTAGCTTAGGAATTAGGACAGTAATAAGGACATTAATAAGGTAATTAGGACCCGAAAGATGTTCAGATCTGAGTGGTGATGGAACCGTGCTTGGGTACGGCATCAATTTGATATTTTTTGTTAAAAATTTGAAAGCTGTTAAATTAAATACTACTACGTTGATGAATGACGGTGAAGAATCATATCTTTAATTAAATACGGATAAAAAAACAACACGTTAATAGTTAATACAGTTAAACAGAGATGATTTATGTGATAAAGATATAACATGGAAAGGGTTTGAGTATTCATAGAAATTTTAAATCTGGGGCCTATAATTAGTACTTAAAAGAAATGAAGCTTAAGAGAAATAAAGGCAGGAAATACTCGTTATTTTTCAGTTGCTAAATTACTAAAATTAGATGAGAGTTTCCATTGGGTTCGGTGGCATTGTAATAGTTATGTGTTGCCATCACTCACCTTCTGGATCGCTAAACCTTTTTCTTTATAATATATTCTGTCATTGTAATATATTCTTAAACCAATCGAACGAGTGAACCTTTTCGAGACAATTTTTGGTATTTGCAGATGCAATACCAATTAGTAGATACTAATTCACAATCGTAAGGAACGAAAATAGTTACTACCTACAATAAATAGTCGGAATAAATAGACATAGACATCATAGACATAATAACTAAACCATAAATAGACATCATAACACAATCCGCTGTCTCATGATAAAGGGTTTTTGAAACTTATTTCGTTTTGTAATGTAGATTTTTTGTTCACTCGTAACCGAGATGCTATCAGAGTCCACATTTATCTCACTTGCGCGTGAAATGAGCTTAAACTTTTTTTTCGTGAGCTCACATCATTTTACAAGATCTGATTCGTCGTTGAAAAAAAAAAAAATTTCTTGATCCTTGATTCTCTTTTGTCAATTGTTACAGCCATTCAGTGCCACCCTCCAGTTCCTAACTCTACAAGCATTGTCCTGGCATTTCCGGCCATTTCAACCTCATCCTTTCTCTTGGACAGTTTCAATAGAGAATTTTGATCATGGAGCTTCTTAGGATTTTCATCTTTGTTTCTTCTCGCAATAAGTTCTGCGTAGTCTTAGCATTTTAATCACCTTTGTGGTTTGTTTCGACAAACTATAGTTTCTCTGTCACCAACTATCTCATTTCATTAACGGGCCATATACGATGTGAAGGATTATTCTTGTTTTTAAACTTCATTATAACCATCAGAACATTACGTTATGTGACAGCTTCTTATGGGTAGCCATCCGCTGCTAGTTTACTTCTTAAGTACAAAATAATTTATACGGATCTTCCCTTTATATCAAGTTATAGATCTGCGTTGATATCACTATGGGACTTAAGAGCAAATATTCATTAATCCTATCGAAAATGTGAACTCCAAAAGTAATTTTGTCTCGATCACGGTTATCCAAATATGATATATTTGGCCGAACTGACTCTTTTCGCTACCGAATTCAAAGTAAAGAAAGCTTCTTCCAGCGGTGCCTGATTTGTTCTGATGATATCCATGCCATCAGCATGGATATAATATACCCAAAAATTTCAATAAATTGTTCCTGAATTATTAAAACTGAATTAAGGAGTCTCGTACATCTAATTACAGGTGAAGAAACAGCAAGGAAGCCAAATCGTCTCCTTGGATTTTATACCTTTCTTACAACCAGAGCACACCTCGAAAGTTCAGCTTCTATTCGAAACTTGCTCTCGATTACTAAGTTCACAACGTCAGCTGAGTGGATTGTATCAGCCAGACAGGTAATCTAAGTTGACACAAGACCCGAGAAAAATATCAAGAAAGTGGATGCCATCAAACTATACTTACTAAACAAAATGCGTTCAACTTTTTCAGAGACCAATTTTTATTTTTATTGAACGGTATTCATAGTTGAAGAAATTGAGGGCTATAATTGTTGATCTCTTATCATTTATTTGTTTTCCAAATTTTTCGGAACTTATCTCTGATCCGAGGTATATTAAACGTTTGTCGGAATGGTGACTCAACATAAATGTAAGAAACCTTGTCACAAATATTTCCACCGACACGCAAGTATATCGTCTTTCACGGTTTGAAAAAGGAAATATATAAATAAAAATTAAAAACATAGTAATAAATCATAGACGTTTTGAGATAATCTAAGTAAATTAACTAACACAGATCAACCTTTTTCATGAGAACAAGTTTATTATGAATTATGGAAAATTATGTTTGTCTAGTGGAATGAACCAACCCACACTTTAACCCACAATACGACGTTGTAAATGGCAAGAGTGTATTTCATTTTTTTTAAACAGGTTTCATCTTGCGTTATCATGCACCTTAAATTTTTAATTAACAGAACACAAATTATGAATCACTTTTCAAAAATTAGAAAACTAATTTGTAGTTAAGGACAAAATAATGGAAACATTTTCTACAAAAGGCCTTGTGTTAGATACCATTCAATTAGTTTTAATCACAAAAGCGATTATTAATTGCATCAAACCTCAGTTAATGCTATTCCTGTAACATTGTGAGCATGCATTATATGCTTCAACACAAGGTGCATGATAATGCAAGCTAAAATATTTTTAAAAAAATAGGATACACTCTTGTGATTAATATTTAACGACATTGGCCGAATATGGCGATTGAACGTAACAGATCCACTAAAAATTTACACAAAAAACGAGAACGATTTCCAATTTTTTTTTTTGTTATTTTGTTTTTTTCTTGACTACTTGGAATAGGTAAGGATTGTTGAATATGTCTCAAGGGCGTTACATTTTATCTTTACCTATTTCGACACATAATAGGTATGACAAAATTTAACCGTGATATGCTGGAAATGTTACCCATGTTATAGTTAATATTTTATTGTGTGCATTTAATATTTTATTGTAGATATATTAAGAGGATGGGATACAGTTGAAGGAATGTTCGAGAAAGGAGAGTGTTGAAGATGAGCTGGTGCGGCAGAGAGCGAAGGAATGCGGCGTACATTGATCGCAGCGAGTGCGCAAGCTTGCCACCTTCACAACACCTAGGCCCCGCGCTTCTACACTTCGTGCTTCACAACTCTTTCAATTTTAGTAGAAATTTTATTATACATTGCAGTTATCGAAGGAATTCATGAAAATAGATGATTGGGTTAATTGTAAAAAAAAAGTTAGAGAACATATAATCATAACTATAATTGAACAATAGTTCGTTAGCTAGATAATTGAAGTCGGAAAATCATAAACTTACCAAGTCCGAAGTTGAACAAAAATGAGGAAGAAGAGATGGTCCAGGAGGCGATCAAGAATAAAATAAAACAGTTTTAAATATTTATTTAATATCGACGATTATTGTAGGTCTTCATCAGGGCTGTGGAGGCTATGAAGGATGAGCTAAGACTGAAGACCTACAATGTGGGTACAACTATTTTATTTTATTCTTGACCACCACCTGGACCATCTTCTTTCTGATATATCATACGGTCAATTATCAATGGACAAAATTGGTTCCGAATGTGTGGAAAGCAATAATGCAAGTCCATCATGTTCCACTACATTGGCGGTCATTTCAAAATACATGGAAGTCAAAAGTGTACTTACTCCATGGAGGTAGAGAATTTGATGTTGATGTATGGGAAACCCTTCTTCCCCTCAACCTCTATGGATCCATTCTGAAAATCCTCTCTACTCGTCTGGAGATCCCACTGAAATAGTATAATTTCTTCCTATACACATAACAGCGTGTAGGTTGAACTGTAAAAAAATATTTGAGAATAGAAATGTTGACTACATATTATATAAGAGCGCTTCCCGTTTTTCGTTTGTAAGGGCTACCACGAAAACTACACAACCAATCTTTGCCAAATTTTATCTAAAGCACCTTCATGGTCCCGAGAAGATTTTGGAATAATAAAATCTACCGATATCGATATAGCGGCTGCTTAAAAGCAGAAAAACCACTTCTGCAGGAAGGAATATTTTATTTGCGCTTAACTCGAAAATTATACAATTTTCACTGATTATACGACTGCACATTTGAATGATAATTAAATTCCTAACAAAAGGAAAAAAAATCATCTAATTTACACCATACGAGTTGAGAAAAAAATTAAATATAAAAAACGTAGAAACTGCTTTATTTTATATCTCGAGTATGAAAAATTATATCGGCATGGTTTTCTTTTTTTGCAAAACATTTGTTTTTTAAATTAAATCAAAGGAAAAATATAAGTATTAAAAAAATAATTGATTTTTGTCATATAAATTTTTAAAAAATTGTTTAAATTAATAAATAAACTGGTCTTATAGCTCTTTTTTTCATCAATTACGATGGCAGATTTTGATTCAGTACACCAAAAAATCTTAGTTTTTTTTTTTTTTTGTTTGAATCGTTCAAAGGGTTCCTTCATTTCGAGCATAATATCTTTTACAACTTTCCTCCTCGACTGATTCAAAATAATAAAAATTAAAAATGTATTCCAATTTGATGTTTTATAAAAAATTAAAACATACCATTAGATAGTATAGTCTTACGATTCTACAGTGCTCTACCCTTTAATAGCATATCACGTAATGATGGAGTTTGCTTTGAAAAGCATGTAGACATTGTAAAAAGGAACCCTCATAAGATAGGAAAAGGGAACTGGAAATTACCTAGTTATATCAAAACTATAAATTATGTTTACACTTACTCGTAAAACGAAGGGCACACCCAATTTGTTTCGATGAAAACTTTGAAATGGAATATATATTAAGACGATAGTATATTAAGTCTGCATATCTATGTGTGAATCTCTACATTCAAATTTTCCTTTTGTTGGTTTTCTATTCTCCTGAATAAGGGGGCTCAATCATTAATGATATCAAGGAAGTACAGCATGTCATCACCTCAGTAATAATCATCTCAAAAGATCTGAGTGTAATAGACCGATCAGTTATATAATGGCTGATGAAACCAAAACCAAACAATTGAGCAACATAACTTTCAGGTAAAAGAATACTTTCTACACGATCTAAGCTACTTCGGACCATAACTTCAAAGAGGACTTACTTGAAATCGACTAAAACTTCAACGAAACAAATATATTGGTATTCAGCCATAACAGGAATAGAACGTAGCGATAATTTCAAGATTACTCAGGACCTTAAGACGCAAAACACAAGCGTTCTGCTCGAGAAGACCATATATATAGATTTAACAAAAATAATACCTAATTAATATTTGATCTTTTGTTGTATTAATAGAGAAGCAGTTATCACCGATAAAATTGTAGCAAAGGATCATGTACTTGATTATTTGTCAGGAAAAATTCCTTCTTCTGTTATTTCCTTCCTATTTATAATTTTTTTAGGTTAGATGGTGGAAGGTTGGAATGAGATATAATCCTTTCATGGAAACACATCTCGATTATCAGTTAAGTATAATCTAATTCTTAAAAACAAAACAAAAAACAAAACAAGTTTTCTATCATATAAGAGCCGTTGTTGGCTTGGCCAGACTTCTATTATTATTTTTCAGTGGTGTACGCAGGAGGAGGAATGGAGGGGGGATATATTCTCTCGGAAATGCACGAAAAAATATAATACCCAGTGGGTACTAACAGTTGCGTATCCAAAATCGGAGGACTGCGTTTTATCAATGGATATTAGCTGAGAATGGCTCAAAGATTAATTATCCAGATGTTGCCGGTCCATTTTTTTAATTTTTTTTTAATTCCCCTCCTATTGGAATAGCCCAGTCAGATTAGACTTTTAGTGCTAATTAATTAACAAAGCTGAAAATGATTTTAATCCACTCTAGATATCCCAAATAAAAGAGTATTATAAGTTTTCGACAATTTATGCGGTGATCTAAGCTTTTGGGAGCCAAAATATACTGTACAACATAACCACAAATTTTGATACTTTTTTCAGTTTGTCTTATAAAATCAGATAATTTGGGTTCATCACACCTTAATTTTACTCTTAACTAAATTAAAAGGCATTAAATTATGCGTCGAATGCTTTTCTCTAATACTAAACTTGGTTCAGCAGTTTTTCAGTATCAAATGGAGTAAAAGTAGGCAAATTTTGACTGATAAGTTTGCTATGCTCATTTTTACATGACTGTAACTAAAAAACGATGATTCCGAATAAAAAAAACAACATAAACGAAAATTCTGATTTTTAATTAATTTAAAAATACTGGTAGTATCTACAACAATTTTACGCGCGCGTGCACCCAAAATAAAAATCTCATTCAAACGATACCTTCCCTTTGTCAGTTGGTTCAAGACCTCCCCTGAAAAAGGGATCTCTCCAACAGAAGTAATATATATGATAATTATTTAACTTAATAATCCTGAGCTAATATTTGCATTATATCTCCCGGACAATGCTTCGTAAAAATTATTTTAAGTTCAATTTTTCGAGAGTAATTTGATTATAATATAATATGATAATAAATATGCAATTTCATCGGCACTTATTATCGTATTTTAAATCGTAGTGAACTATAACTTTAACGTACTCAATTAACTAGTTAACGTATATTTCATAATTTTATATTTAGATATAAAATTACAAAATTATTTAGCTGGAAACTTGAAATATCTTTCTATTTATTAACATTTTAAAAATCAGATAATTCGGTTATAACATGATATAGAGCGTATAAGCATGGATACCAGAAAGCATCCAATCCCATTAAAAGTAAGAGAAATTGCCCAATGTTACTGCCCTCCTAACAATGGCGGGTCCCCTATTCCGTAGGCTTCGTCCACTAAATAATGATACTGTGTTGCAGCTTTTTTGATTTAATGCCATTTAACAAAAGCATACCTTTAGTAATATTAAAACAGTCTCATCACTTCTAACATCAGTACATTTCCTTGTTAAAATTTCTTACGAATAATACATAGGTATCTTATCTATTGCTCAGTTATATTTCTAGTAGACTTATTGGAATAAATTAGGTACTATAAAATATATATTAAAAAACATACATATCCAATGTATGTATATATATATATATATATATATATATATATATATATAAGATATAAGAGTTGCTGACGAACGGCGAAGCCGATAAATTTGGCCGTGGGCCTGCCAACCTTGAGGGACTAAAAATACTGAGGAAATACACGCTGCCATTTCCCCATCTTAGCTGTCTGCTTTCAAAAAGCTATTATATTTTTTGCTATAAAAACAGCCGATAAAATCTTCATTTCTCATAAAAGTTTTATAGATAAACTTCTTATTAATATTAAAAACTAAATGCAATAGAGCCGCGTGAACATTACTCACTTCCTTTTACCAGACGTATCGTCACTTTTCGCTTCATGCATCACGCAAAACCTACTTTTTTGAATTATAATAAAATATAAAAAGTAAAAAAAAAAAAATTAAGAGTCAACAATACTGTTATAGACTAAACAGAATCGAGGGAGTGCTTATAGGAAAAATTTCAAACCCTATTTCATATATTTTTCAAAATAAAATTGAATGTAATATATGATCCAATTTACATGAGGAAATTAATAAAAAATTAACAGATAGGTAGGTATGCAATATAATTTCGTATTATGTGTATGGCGCTACAGTATACTTTCAATCAATCATATGTACCTTATTAATATACCTTCAATGCACTTAAAATCAAATCTTCGCCCTATTTTATTTTTTTTTTTTTAATTTTAATTTAACCAAAATTATTTTATAGTTCTCTAAGCTTCAAGCAAACTATGTTTCATAGAAATTTTGCGAATGCAATTAAATCATTCGATAATGATCATCAGAAGTAGAGGAAATACGGAACAATAAAAAAAAAGAAAGAAATTAAAACAGAAAAAATTAAAAAATTTTAGAAAACAGAAGGATGTAGAAAATGATAACCAATTGAAACTGTATTTTTCAAACGTGTTTATGCATACGAATTCTCGAATGATTATTGTTTTTATCATATATATATATATATATATATATATATATATATATATATATATATATATATATCATATTGTTTAATATCATATTTATTCATAATGTACTCATATAGGTAATCTAAGCTTAGACTGCAGGTGAAATCTATAGGTATATATATATAAGTAATACACTCATCTATATAAAGTTTAGTACACCTTTATTGCGGGCCCAAAGTCCAAATTGGGCTTCGATAAAAGCAGAGTAATTATAATTTATTTATTATTATTATACAGGTTTTCCCCAAAAAAGGATAACCCTTAGGAATTTCATAGAAAATATAACGCTGAACAAAAAATTTCCTATAAACATGGGTCAGCAAATGAACTATGGACCAGTTTTCAAGGCAAAAACATGGAAAAAGAAGAACATTTTTCGATACTTTTTGGCAATTTGTGAAGAAGCGACTAATTCCACCAAAAGACGGATCGTAATTAACTTCAGGGAGAAGTAGATTTGGCGTCGAATGAAATCAGTACCAGCTCGATTGATTGCACAAAGGATCTTTAGTGAATTGTCGGAGTTGAAATCCGCAATGCAACGCAAATGGTGAATACATGAAGTGTTGCTTGTATTACTGCTGGGCGTGGGATATTCGAAGCATTGCTGTGAAATACTTTTAGATTCTTGAACCAACAATTCACAAATAATGAAAGTTGTAAAACACAGTAGATACGCACTGACCTTTTGAATGCGATAACAATAATTAATTATTTCTTGTAAACAATTTTAATTACCACCATTTTTTTTTTCATTTGCTGGCTCAGTTGCTTCCATGTTATGGAGGATAATGCTTGAACATCCCACCCCAGTAGTAATACAAGCAACACTTTATGTAGTCACCTTTTGCGTTGCAGAGCGGATATCAACTCCGACAATTCACCGAAGATTGTATAATTGATCTATCGGGCTGTTATTTGTCTCATTTGACGCCAAGTCTAATTCTCTAACACGTTATTTTCGATCCGTTATTGATGTAATGAGACGTTTCTTCATCAATTGGCAAAAAGTGACGAAAAACACTTTTCATCACAATTTTATAAGTAGGTGTGTCTTTGTTTTGTTGATTATTTTAAGCCCCTAATATTTTGTTGATAACATCGATAATTACGACTTTTGAAATAACCAAAGTCAATACTCGGCTGGGTTGGTAAATATCGGTTCTATAAACATCGGTATTATAATGGTCAATATCGGTTGGTACTTGGAGGCCCGAGTTAAAAGCTGTCGGGGGACCCGAAATTTCAATAGACGGCCAGATCCATGAGCTACCAAAAATAATGCGCCACTCTTCGTTAGATATGCATATATACAATATTTTCTATGTCGTGTAGAACAGGTTATTTGGTTATGAAAAAATTTTGAATAAAAATAACTAATAATAACAAAAAAGATATTATAACAATACAAATTGTCCCCCCTCAAAAGGCTTGCGCCCCGGGACTATAGCCCTTTGGTGGCTCTGGCATGAATAGGCAATAGACTTGTTAGATAAATATATTTAAACATGATTATACGAACAAATTACAGTGACTGCCTACCTATATAGATAAAATAAAATAGAACAAATGAGACATAGATCAAACAAAAATGTTTGTCTTAGAACATACATTTTACAATGGACATAGATTTCGTAATAGAGTATAGAGAAAAATAATAATAACATGAATTTCGTATCGAACTTATATCATATAGCTATAAAAGTAAATGTTTTAGAATCTGAAGGATAAAGTTTCATATACTAAATACTAAACATTAAATAGTTTATATTTAATCGAAGGTACTACATGTATTTTTTATGCACAGTCCTGTAGGTAGCTGACTGCATTAGAATATTTGATAGATAAAACCTGCCTGTTTGTTTTAAAACTTCACCCTGTACCTACAATATCCTGTCCTACAATGTTATTTCATAATGTTCTCTTTATTCCTATCAAATATATACGATACCTATGACCTAAGGCGGCTCGCTTATAGGAACTGTCGAACTGCAGGAATCCCTTTTCCATTTGATACTATCAATAACATTCAATATAATGAGCCCTTCTTTCTTTAATTGTTTATTTGTACTTGCACAAGATATAATTCTTAAGATGAATGTCAGTAGCCATAATGCAGCTTATGAAAAAGATACAAAATCTATTTATGGAATTTTGCACTTCATGGTGGCAGAAAGGAGGTGTATGGCTGTTGTGCGCATGTGCACAGCTTCAAAACCGTGTAACACATTCTTGTATGTGATAAAGTGTAGAATTAGATTGTTATACTACTTCTATTTTAGTTTTTATTTAACAGAAAACTTTACCCATGGCCCCGAATTCCCATCTTTTCGCGCAAATCAAAACAAGAAGAATGGATTTCCATTTTAAATAAATTGATCAGGCTTGAACGGTAATAATTTATGTTGTAATTAGTAAAAATGTTTGCTTTTGTTCTTTAAGGATTTTAAGAAATTTCTGATAAAATTTTCTTTTTATACACGTTTGTATCCTTTTACGCAATTTAAAAACAAAGGCGACTTTTAGCGCCCCCACGAGTTTTGTCGATGTGCCGTCATTGCATATCACTCACTTCATTTGATCAAGCGATTGATTTGGAATCCTCATAGAAGAATAAAACGAAAAATAAATTGTTAATATTTTCTGATTACTCAGGCATCTACCTGGCAAACGCACCAGCTATAGTTCTTATTTATTAGAGAAAGCTCATACGGACGTACGGAGTTGAGCTTTGCGGTTCCACTTAAGAATCGAATTCCTCCCCTATCCAATTCTTACTAAAATGCTCCTTATTATGTCATCTGAAATAGATAGGTACCTATATAATCCATAATGTGTTAATAGATAATAGGTAAGTACCTAGCTATCTAATATGTTGATGATAAATAAATAAATTGTCACCTACCTGTCATTTCATTGTTAACTCCCTGATAATAAACCATTAGTTTCTAACTTTATTATTATTTTTTTTAATAACCGTAATTATAGGAACAATACGTACCTAATGTTTTAAGAGAGAAATTGTTTTAAAATTTTCTGGACACATGGTTACATTTAGTACTTAGTTGAAGGAATTTTTAACCCACCATTCATAATTTGAGGCCACTTCTTCAATTGTATTTCTTTATTCTTTGTTGGTAACATAATATTAAAAATTGGTATAATTTGGTAAAGGTACCTACAGTGAAGAAGAAGTTGAAAATTTACGGTCGACGTGTGAGAAAAGCGAATACGGGTGTTATTTGATGCAAAATTATCGCAAATACTTAACTTGAATGTTATTATAACACGAAAAATAAAATTTAATTGTAGTCCTAAATTAACAAAGCTATTTTTGCTATGCGGTATGATTTAAAAAAAGAACATTAATTCTAATTAATTAATTAAATTAATTGACTCAGATCATTCATAGAAACAAAAATGGACCAATGTAAAAAAAAATTAACTTTTTGTTTCGGGAGGGCTTAAGCTCTAAAGCCACCCACTTGAATCCACTAATGTACCAAAAAAAAAAATCCGTAAACTCCATTTATTTTTATTAACTTGTGTTAAATAGAGAAGTTAAAGAATGTGTATAACTTCTTATAATAATTGTCAGGTCTGTACCCAACAAGATCCTAATATATTACATAGATACCTAATTTATTTCTCTCTACTCTTCAATAAAATCAGTTTTCATTTAATTAATCTTTGATCATTCAAAACCTAAAAAGAGAAACAAGAAAATGCTCCTGTGAATAGAGAAACAGGAGTTAATTTGAAATGGAGGGGAGCGCAGACTGCCCCTTAAGGAGAGAGGGTAAAATAGGCGGGGCTAAATACGCCTCTTTTCTTTCATTGGATATTTGCCAATACTGATCATCCCCACTCTTCTCCTCCTTTGCCCCCTCCTTTCGCATGACTTTCTACTGGACTGTATTCCTAACCTCCTATCCGTGTAAGCTCCTCTCACTTTAAACAAAGGCTTAAAATCTCTTTCCCACATTAACTAATAATATTGTAAAATAAGAAAGTATATTTCAAAAGCTCAAAAATTTCAGAAGTAATTAGTAAAGGCCATCTTTGTTATATGAGGAGGATACAATTCTTCCACCTAGGATGAGCCATATTTTTTAAATTAAATATTTACTGTAAAACTATTGGATTGGTGCCTATTGACCCAAGGAGAACCGCAACAGAAGAAGGCAGTACGGGACCCTATGAACATACACCTGGACCCTATTTCATAATGAATCGCAAAAGAAACACGATAAAACTTAAAATATTTATTAGCTATCTATTTTAAATTTTATAGTGTATCAACATTTCACAGTGTGTCATATGCGTAGTAAGCCATAGAAGTACTTGCACTTGTAGGTTTGTACTTTATTATGAAATAGGGCCTTGGAAGTAATTTTTGAAAATTTGTAAATATCGTCTCGACACAGAACTGCTCCTCTGGCTGTCGTAAATACCGAACATGCTGAAACTTTAAAATGTAAGTTACCTAATAAATTGTCGTCAAAATTTATCTATCGAGATAATTCCTGGATTTAATGTCATATTGTTCTTTGTGTCCTGTTGAAATCGAATGTGAAAGATTGGCTGTTGATAATTGTAGCGAAGTGAAAATTCCGAAATTTTGGCACTTTTTTTTAGTTTTTGTTTTATTACATCAGAAGGATTCAACGCCCAGAAAATTTTACTCAAATCTAAATTAAAGGCCATTTCACTATGCGTCGAATGCTTTTCTTAAATACTAAATTTGGTTAAGCAGTTTGATCATAATGGGCAATCAAAATAGGAAAATTTTACCATTTTGACTGAAAGGTATGTTTTACATTTCTGTAACCCAAGAACGGACATTCCAGAAAAATGTCAAATACAGACTAAATATGTAGAGCATTAAATTCTTAGCTTATAGCACGCGAGAGTTGTATATTGGTGGCAGTGGCATACGATTACCCCAGCGCAATACCCCACTGCCGCCACGACCCCGTATGACCGAAAGATCAGGTAGTGGGAAAGGGAAAAAAAAAAAAAAAATCTTATAGCACGCCTATTTTTTTTAATTTCTTCATTTCTATGCATTGTTACCCGCAAAAAAACAATAAGCAGCCTTACCGCTGATGTTCTGCTATGTTTATATTAAGTAAATATAAGGAGGTATTGTAATCGCGAAATTTTTCGGCTTTCAGATTTCAACGGAAATATCCATTTGGACCATCCCTGAATCCATTTTGACTAGTTTCATCGTGACGCCTCTACGTGCGTATCTCGTATAACTCAAAAACGGTTTGCCGTAGAAAAATGAAATTTTGTATTTAGGATTGTTGTAAAATCTAGTTGTAAACCTCCCAATTTTTGGTCACTGCGTGATCACCGGAAGTGGTACTTTACTTGAAGACCAAAATTTATTTTCATAGAAAATTATATTAAAATATAATGCAATACTTCTCAAATTTAGGATTTACAATTTGTATATAGATTTAAATAACATACTAGATTTTGGTCTAATTTGGAAAACCTGAAGTGGTACTTTACTTGACGGTCATAATAAACTTTCATCAAATATTATATTAAATTATAATGTAAAACATCTCAAATTTGGTATATAAGACTTTTACATCAATATACATAATATACTAAATTTTTGCTGAAATTGGTGAGCCGTAAGGGGTACTTTACTCGAAGGTCATAATAAACACATCAAACATTATATTAAAACTAACAATAGAGATCAGGTAATAAAGGTTACACACGCGATTTTTTTCCCACTCTAATTAAACATTTTTATTACTTGTTTTAAGTATTAAAATTGAGAGCAAAATAATTGTTTTCCTCCCCATTTGTGAGCTGAACACGTCTGCAGTAGGAGAATAAGATATAAGTTAAGCGGATTCCTCCGCTTAAAATGTCGAAATCGTCGATTTTCACTGCTTTATTTTGTGGCATTGACACTTCTAATGTTGTCACGGAACATGGAGAAATCTCTTTGGAGCTTGTTACCAACTGAAAGAAAACGACATCCAATAACGGAATGAGACACACACAAAGAGCTCGTGTGTGCCACTGTGGCAAAAATGTGTCAAAGAAGGATGTCGCGACGCCGAGTGTCGTTTTTGAGATCTTCGGAATCTACCGGAGATCTACAATCTTCGGAAACCAGTAACCAAATTCAGGACCACTTTTTTAGCCACTGATTTATAATTCTATAGGCGTACAAGAAAGTCATGTGCTGTTCACATCAGATATTTTCTGTATCATATTGAAATGTAAATTTTTAAATATATATATATATATATATATATATATATATATATATATATATATATATATATATATATATATATATATATATATATATGTATTTATATATTATTTTCTCACTATGAGATGTAAATAATTATTTTTATGATAAAATTTTGTTAAATGGGTGAATATAAGTTTCTTTTCTCACTCTCTTTGTTCTTTTTTACTAGTACTCGTCAATATTGATTCACAAGAATTTTTTTTTTTTTTTTTTTCTATATTATTTATGATTCTCATTTGTTTATTTCAATATAAAAGCTATAATTTTTTTTTTGTTTATACAACATATTTATTCTTAGGGGACTTCGTCCCAGAATAAAGTTTTCTTCCTATTCCTATTCTATTCTAAATATATGATGTGAATGGGTACTTAACAGTGGTGTATCAAGGAATTTTCTGAGGGGACCCAACATATGTACTCCAATCCTCTCCCCTTCTAGAAACTTTAAAGCATTAAATTCGTGAACAAACGTTTTAATATTCACATTATTTAATCAATATTCAATTATTATATCAATAACAGCCGATGTTGCATATGTAATAGAAAACAGTTTTCAGAAAAAATATTCCCCTCCCCTCCTCTCTTCTGGTTCCGTTAATGATACTTAAAGCTCTAATACATATTGTCCTTGAGTGTGGCATCATTATATAATAAATGATTGGCACCTGTATTTAATTTGAGATTGCTCTAGTTATTATTTTGTTGACAGTTGAACAAAAGAAAAACGAATACCTAGTGAATTGAAACGATGCATGGTAATTTGATTTTTAAGTGAACTGAAAGAACTGCATTACAACAAAAAATACTTTGTCTCTAGAATGATTGATCCTGCTGTTAATCTGAATGTTATTTCATGTCTACTATATTTCATCTAAATATGTTTTTTTAGTTATAATGCTCAAAAAAATCTGAAAACAGGTCCCTATATTATTATTTTATTTTATTTATTTTTTTCAGGTCGCTCGCTATCTTAATGGGTTTGTCCAAAAAAATCGGAACTTTGAGAAACGCTTGTCATTAAACCGAACTAACGAATCGCTGTAATTAATTCTAGTCAAATCTCGAAGAAATATTTTTTTAAATAAACAATTTTCCATTGATTATTTTGTTTGCAATGATAATTAACCTTCTTAATAATGTCGGTCAATGGAGAAGCACACAGTAAGGTGTGTTTAATGTTTTTCGATGTTTCGCCTCTGGTTGTAGGTCTTCTTCTTCAGGGCTAAGCAAAACAAGGTACAAGCATAAAATAAAAGAGAATAGGTACCTACTTATGTATAGTAGAATAAATAAATAATGCAATCACGTCTTATATTACCCCAAGCAATTCCTACAATATTGATTCTTCTTTTCTTTTATGGTTTTACATTGTTTTGCTTAGCCCTCATAAAGGCTTACAACTTACTACATCTGTGTTTCTATCTTGACCGCGTCCCCAACTAAATTCTCTTTATTATAGACCACAAATTCATTCCTGAGGGTGTCTGAATAGGGTAAATGCATGGTTTCCTTAAATAAATTATTTTCTTCTGAAAAGTTACATAATATATTAAATCATTCATAAAATAATTCTTATGAAATTTTAAAAAATATTTCCTTTGGGCAAGATATTTGGACTAATCAAATGTGCCATTTTTCGCGGGATTTAGCTGACGGTACCTTTCATGACAACAAAGCTATTTAAACGACTTTGATTGGTTCTGGTGCTAAATTTGACCTAATTTTGTGATAAGTAAAACCACTGAACAAGAGCGAAAACCTTCGTATAAGTATTGTCTTGTATCTTTGTACAAGAATATAACGAAAAGTACATCAGATAAAGTATTTCTCGTATACTTCTCGTTCCAGAAAACTCAACTACACAAGCAAAGTGGTGTAAAGTCATAAGTATCTCAAATAACTAGTTTGCATTGTTTTGAAGTCATTATAATGAATACTCCATTTCCTTCGTTTACGTCGAATTTGAAATTTTGTTGCTTTATTTTAAAAAAGGTTTCTGATTGGACATTTGATGAATTTTTATCACTTCAAATTTTTTATTTGTGAGATATTTATTTGCATATCAATGTTTTTATGTGAGTATAATTATTATTTTTTTCTTCGTTTTAGTCAGAAGAGGATCCAGAAAATTATATTCAATACAAAATAAGTAGTAGCCGCCATACGATTCTCGTTGAGATCTAAAACAAAAGTCTTAGATATAATAATTCTAACTGTATTATGTTCTAACAACTGAAACATATACACCTATTTGCTCGTAAAAATAATTCATATTCGTATACTTGCATTTGTTGATAAATTATTTGTTCTGCATTTATAGGTTATGTTTAGTTTTCCAAATTAATATAAAAAATTATGTATTAAAAGAGCTTCAAAACTGAATTAATTATCACAAAATTATCTTGTAGCTTCTTGTTGTTAAAATTCAGTAGATATAAAATTTGGATTTGAAGAGAGAAAAAAAAATTATAATCCTGTCTATTCTCGAAAGATTATTCGACTGTGCATTAACAAATCCTCTTTCAGTCATTTTAATTAATGACTTCACACAACAATTAATGAAAGAAACCGTGATATAATTCGATTTATCGATCACTTAAAGAAAGCACCTAGCAACCATACGAATTAATTATGATGACACGAAATTTGGCGTCACGCTGCGGTCTTACCAATAGCATTGCGTTTAGATATTTTAAATTTTGCGCATACTAATTGCAGTTTCTCAAAAACGACACTCGTCGCGACATCCATCTATTGACACACACACAAAGAAATGGGGAGGAAAACCAATATTTTACACTCAATTTTAACACTTAAAACAAGTAATAAAAATGTTTAATTGGATTGGAAACCACATTGCGTTTGAGCATATGATTCGAACATTTAACATATGAACCGAAACATATGATTTATCTATTTAATTTAAATATAATTTTTGATGTAAGCTTATCATGACCTTCAAGTAAAGTACCCTTTTCGGCTCACCAATTTGAACCAAAATATAGTAAATACATTCATATCGACATAAAAGACCTATTTACCAAATTTGAGATATTTTAATATAATTTTTGGTGAAAATCTATTATGACCTTCAAGTACAGTATCGCTTCCGGTTTTCCAATTTATACCAAAATCTAGTATGCTGTTGTGAGCAGTTTTGCATAGTATTTTAATATAATTTTTGGTGGAAATCAATTATGACCTTCAAGTAAAGTACCACTTCCGGTGATCAAGCAGTAACCAAAAATGGGAGGTTCACAACTAGAGTTTATAACAATGCTAAATACAAAATTTCAACTTTGTACGGCTAACCGTTTTTGAGTTATGCGAGATACGAACGGACGTACGTACAAATACGTACGAACGTACGTACGTATAGACGCCACGACAAAACTAGTCAAAATGGATTCAGGGATGGTCAAAATGGATTCAGGGATGGTCAAAATGGATATTTCCGTTGAAATCTGAAAACCGAAAATTTTCGCGATTACAATACTTGCTTTACTTCGTACAAGGAAGTAAAAACTATTTAGGTTTTGATCAATAGCATTAAAGATAAAAAAAAAAAAATATTGGAACAATATATTTTTTATGCAATACACTATTGGCGAAACGTTGAATGGTTAGTAATAAACTGTCATTCGAAAGGATCGAGGCTTTGTCTTGCGATCTTCCAAATTTGCCTAAGGAGGATTGAATAAATAAAACGCTCCACTGTTGATATTAAACTGTTTAACTGTTAATTTTGTATATTGAATTAGCAGCACTAGAGGCCGACTGGCTGATTATTAGCGATCTTTCATTTTTCAGCTATTTCATTTCCTTTGTTAATATTGACAGCTTAATTATACAGACTCTCGGAAACAATTTTTAAACCACAAACTTGCAGTTCATTTAAATACTATTACACATTACAGTAGCATTATACCGTTTAAAGACTGTCCATCTTTCCTAATGAACTTATTTTTTTCTCAATTTTTCGAAAATTTTCAGGAGAGCTTGGGGAAGTTTTCTAACATTCTGACTAGCGGGAAAATGTGGATAGCATATTTAAAATCAGGTTAAATTAAATTATTTATGGTTTAATGGACTCAAAAATACATATTCTAAATGGAATGTGAATAAAATACGGTTTAAGATATCTTATTACTGTAATTTTTCTGGTTTTAAATTGTAAATTCGAGATAAAAATTTTTAAAAGAATAAAAAGAGTTATAATGTGTACTTAATAACTACATAAAACTTTTAATTATTACTCAAATTATTGCTAATAGTGATCTGAAGCCTTGATTGTCTGCAGTAACCCAAAAATCAATAAACTTTCATTTTTAAAAACGGTAATAATTATAATAAGGGACGAGTAAACAATATTTTAGGCTTAATGAAAAATGACAAAAAAGTGAAAATAGGAACAGAGAAGCTTTAGAAAAAAGTTAAGAATAGACAAAAAAGTTAGAAAAGGACATTTGGAAATGAACGAACCCGTCCGAAAAGTAGGGTAGAAAGAATGGACAAATGAAGGATGTGGAATTAAGATGGGAAGCAGTGTTTCCTAGAAAATAAATAGCATATAGCAAATACCAATACCAATTAAATACAATGCAAAATAAATACCAATTAAATTAAGATAACCCGTCAAAAAGAAAAAGTTTATTAAAATCATGTAGCTAGGTAATTAAGTTAGGTACCTAATTAAAATTATTGCAACGTACATGTTGTATGTTGATAATCAGCACTAATTTTCGTCCTCGTTAGAAACGCTAGGTTTTGGGACCCAATGCTTCTTCTTTGTGGAGTTTCTGGGAAGACTGCCGTACCAAAGGTGGAATTCTTCAGGAATTATGTTATTTGACTGAGAAAATTTCATTAGACCTTTTTGTTTTCAGAAGTTTGAAGCAATACATTGTAACTGCTTGTTTTACAGTTTTTCAAGCGTTTGAGGAAACGGATTTGGTTTGTTTCCAGCTACATTAATTGAACAGTATTTACTATGGTAATGTGGGGCTAGTGCGTTTACGGGTAAGTGCGTAATTGTCACGTTAAATCCAAACCCTCAAGAGGTAAAAGCTGTTCTGTACGGAACATGAAGTAACAGAATAGAACAGAAATATGCACGAAAGTTCGGTAATTACTGTGTTGTGAAGAAATTAGTTCCAACCTGTTGACAAAGTTGTGTATTTCATATTTTGCGGTACAGCTGTTTCGAGGTTTATCTTCTAGGAGAATTTTTTTTCTCTTCCGTAAGCGGAACCTACAAAATCTGTTCTTCAAAATACTTTATAATTTCCATTTCTCCTTGACAATTTTCTATTCATAAGCTTTTGTCCATAATCATCCAGCAGAACATGATGGAGCAAGTGCAGACCTCTGCTGTGTGACAAGTGTGCATGGTGTACACTTACCCTTACTATCATGTTTTGTGGTGGCAACTACGGACTAGTGAATTAAAACCAAAAATTATTTTTTTCAATATATTTATAGAATTATATATTCAACATTCCACTTTCATAACTCAATGAAGACAGTAAAATGTGAATCTCAGACAAGCTTTACATTTTTTCGGTGATTACACGAGTAAAATAATCCTTCGGAAACCGAACTATTTTGCACTTTCCCCAAAACTGCTCCTGCTAATTAATGATGAGATATCTTGTATGTACTTACTCCTTAAGGCAGGAGAAACTCCGTAGTAGGAAAAATTAAATTGAATTGCAAATCGCAAAGAAATGGACGTGATTGAAACATTGGCTTCAATGTAATATTTAAACATACTCGTCTAAGGAAAAATTTTAAAAATAATTTTAAAAATAGAGAGAAAATCTATATTAAAAAATATCCATTTTGACCATCCCTGAATCCAATTTTACTGGTTTCGTCATGACGTCTGTACATACGTTCGTTCGTTCGTATCTCGCATAACTTAAAAACGGTTAGCCGTAAAAAGTTGAAATTTTATATTTGGGATATTAGTAATATCTAGTTGTGGACCTCTCTTTTTGGTCACTACACGATCACTGAAATTGCTACTTTTGGTTCTTAATAGATTTTCATAAAAAATTATGTCGGATTTTTTAATTATTTCAGCTGTAGATTAGGTTCTATAGTGATAGGATTAACACAATCCTCGATTTGTGAAAAAAACGTACTTGATCACTTTTACCACCAAATTGACGATATTTGGTTCCACATTACTCCGCCATGTTACCAGAAATACATTTCGGGCATGTGATGGAAAATATATTTATTAATTTATTCTTTTTCCTTACTATTATACTCCTAATTAACATTTGGCATTATACTTTGTGCCTTATAAGTTATTTACATTTGATAACATATTATTTATAATAATAACAAAGTTTTATTGGCATCATATTTTGATAAAGGAGCTAAATTCAGCTATTCGCCACACCCATCATAATCTCCATTCCTACATATCGTCGTAAACGAATTCTAACCATAGGTGACTATAACTCAACATTTCGAGAAAACTAGATATTTGAGCATTCTTATTCACGGAATGAAATTTTTCCCTGATGGTCAACTTATCTATTTTCGAAAAGGATTCACTTGTAGGCCGTCTACAGCAGGTGGCTAGTTGTAGACCTAAATCTAATGGAACCTTTCTGAGCAGGTAACCATGTTTTGCAAATCTTGTGGTAGAATTCACTCCACGATATCATAATTAACTGGCTTATTTTCCCCAAGAGTGCATCATTTTTTTTTTCTATTCCATATTTTTCATCTTTGATCCAAGATGATCCCAGCTGAAATTGGGAGGATTATTAGATTACGCCATTTAAAACACTTAATTTCTAGAGATCATTTGCCCTTTTATTATTCGTAAAAAGAACGATTCGCATTTATTATATGCTGGCTTGCTGGTTTATTTTACACACACACACACACACACACACACACACACACACACACACACACACACACACAAACACACACACACAGAATTGATTATGAGTACCAAAGCCTCATAAACACATTTTTAGGTTGACAACTATGTGTCTATGAATCAATTATTTATAATAATTGAGATAATTTTTGCAATTATTGTGTTCAACATAAATGAACGGCTCAACAAGCCTAAACAGTTTGCTGTAACCATCCAATTTTGTATTTTAAAATTACATCGAGCCAGAAAGATCCCTACAGGAGTAAATGTAATTTTCCCTAAAGTCTGGGGCTTGGGTTCCTATTGGGGTGGAAGCAATTCCCGAACCCCCACCATTCATCAAGCCACCCCTGCAATACCCCGGGGGTAGTTACCCCGCTGTAGTGTGCCCTGTCGCATTTCAAATAACTGAGCGAACTTCACGGTTCCAGGGCTTCTGATAAAACAAGTCAAAAAGAAATATTTATTTTGTTTCGTTTCGAATGAAATTAATAGATGGGTATTTGATGTGCAAATAAAAGTGCCTAATATTTTTTTTTAATACAAAAAATCAATTATTCATACACACCAGCTTAAGGTTACGAACTATAAACTGAACTTAGAGAAGAATCTAGGTTAACCTGTACACATTTAAATAAAGATGTGTAGACTAAACATAGCAGATGTGCCAAGTACAGCTTTCAGAATTCAAGAAATTTATTAAAGATAACAAAAAATATATTAGACCATCCAAGCAAAGCTTCCAATGCTTAATTTATGTGATTTCTTTTATTTGTTCTTAAAGCTTTTTTCCTAAAAAAAATAACCCAGATGAATTTCTAATTTTAATATATCATTGTTATGATTATCAATTCAATGAATTTCATAAATATATACATAACGATTTAAAATACAATTTGAATAATATATATATATATATATATATATATATATATATATATATATATATATATATATATATATATATATATATATATATATATATATATATATATAGAAAGAATAATAAAAAATATCCTGTGCATACTATCAATAATTTCATGAAACGTTCCAATGGATATTTTGAATAGTATAATCTCTTAAAGAGCTGTCAAAATAATATAAATATCAACTCTAATAATTTTTTTTAAAATGGTAATTGTTGTATGATTAATGAAAAAATGTATTTATGTTACGTCTTACAGGTTAATAAGTACATAGGTTGCAACCAAATTTATTTGGACAGCATAGCCTTGGGACAAAGAATTTCTCTAAATTAATATTTTGTTTTTTAGACCAAATATAAAATAATTTGTTAAGAAATAGGGGGAGTCTGGATAACATTTATTTATTATTAAAATATATTTTTTTTTTTTTAAATTCAATAGGTACTTCTATTTACACCTGTAGATAACCGTGATCTATGAATGTGCTGTAAGATACCTATGTAAAATGTGGCATGGTCAGGACTAAGGTAGATTGTACCCAGTGGTTCATGCATCTTAAAATTGCAATAATGTCTAACCCAGGATGTTTCTCATCCTCTTTCTTTTCAGTCTTCTGCTATTTTCTGCGAATTCGACAATTTTTGTATGAATTTAGTGAAATGTACATTTAGTTTGTTGTAAAAACTTTGGTACTTTTTCAGTGATAAACAGTCGCTGAATAAAAATTAATAGTCTTTTGTATTCATAATCAGGTTTAAGAAGCTTATGGCAGTTTTATATATATATATATATATATATATATATATATATATATATATATATATATATATATATATATATATATATATATATATATATATATATATATATATATATATATCAAAAGTTACTAAAGCGTTTTAAAAATACTTACGATGTAGAATTCGACAATGATATTCCGAAGAATACACTACTAGATAATGAAGTGTCATTGTGAGGGAAAGCAGAGGTATTTAATATTAGAAAATTCACCCATAATTGTTTGCAGTATGCATAGTACGACGAACACCTGATACGATTTTCCCAAAACGATCATTTTTGATATAATAACTTTTGAAATTGATTGTGGCATTTTGAAAAATATATTATTTTGAAACCATTATAATAATATAACCATATCATAGTATAACTAATATAAGTAATGATATTATATAATAATAATAAAATATAGGTAATAATAAAACCGATATTGTGTTAGACAAATAGTTTCTATTCAGGTTCTTGAATAATTATTAGAGGATTCGATATTTTTTCATTAGTAGCGAGTGACAATAATTATTGGACTATATTGTACAATAATATATTGTAGCAGTATCAGATATCTTCGATGGGGTCAATGTTTAAAAGGTTCATGCAATCGGAACAACATATTTCACATCACATGTTAATAACGCTTAGAATAATTTGTTTAAATAATATTTTTTAGTTTAATAGTATTAATGATCGATATAAGGAAGAAAAGGTTCATAATGTATCACAGTAAAAAAAACGCCCAAGGGGAGGGAGTGGTCGATAGGGGAAGATATCGACCTGGGTCTTAATGAAACCCACCCTCACTCCCCCCCTTTCCACACGCACTATTGGGGGAGTCTGCCCCTTTCCTTCCCAACTTTCAATACCACATTCTCTTTCCTTAGTAACTGTTATTGCTAAATAGTTATTGACATTATCCTTTACAGAAAAAGTACTTCTGTTTTCCAAATGCTTCATTAGCTTCCAAAAGACTTCGATTACCACAATACAATGCACTAGAATATAGGCACTAGAGTACTGAATAATAAGATTCTGCATAATAACTGTAATCTGTTCATGATTTTATAACAATATAAACCATTACATCCTAGCAGATTCAAGAGGGAGGTTTCGGGCTGAAGCTCCCACAAAAAACATTTTTTTTTTTTACATTTTAACATATATATATAATATGTTCTCTTTTTAAAAACAGTATTGATCAGTGACCTTCAAAAATTTCCCTGTTGCTATGAGGTATTTCTATCCCCAGAACCCCGGTGTTAGTCTTCCATACAAAAAATAAATTAAATTCTGGATCCACTACTGCACCACGAATCAATACAAAGACAGACTCTCAGTGTCAAATGTTCGCAAGACAAAGAATGGAATAAGTTTAAAAAGGAGATGGATCTGAAAGCGTTAAAAAAGAAATTAAATTAAAGATGAATGGTGCCGAGGAAGTTGTGATCTATTATCTTCTGGGCTTGAGATGAGACTGAAGAGACTCACAAACTGTTTCATAAGATTCATATTCGGGTTTCCGTGGCGTTCTCATGTTTCTTGTTAGAAATTGCCGATCATAACATGTAAATTTAGTGCACATGTTTTGGAATATATTTTCAAAACATCAACAAAAAAATTAATCCTCACAATCAAATGTAAGCGGTAGGGACAGACACTGCAGAAGTGAAACGAAATGAAGTTCCTCAGAAGAACGAGGGATGCACGGAAGGGATGAATTTGAAACGAATGGACCAGGCAGGTTGGATCCTGATGAAAAGCATTAAGAAAAAACTATGTTAGTGCAGTATAGACTAGCTAAACATCCATTGCAAAGTGGAATCTGTTCCGACAAGTGAATCTTTAACAGCTTACCCATTCCGAATTTGAAACATATTGGACATTCCAAACCAAATGATTCCTCCCTTAGGATATAATTTAAATGAGCAGCTCTTGAGACTATCCTACATCTCCAGCCATATGAAGAGTGGATACACATTTTTACTGAGGATGCATATCTTCCAGCGCTGCTCTAGACCTCGAAAGGGAATGCTTTCTTATCGACTTCCAAGCCGCTACACACAATCTGTCTAATAACAGTTAGATACACTGATAGTAAGGGAGACTGCTGTGTCTACGGACAAAATTTATACTTTTATTTTTCTTAGTTGTTGGGAAACATTTATGCAGCTCGTAAAATACTCAGGTTGTGTTCTATTCCCTTTTGAATATATTTTTTTATAATTAAAATCTTTGAATAATGTATTCTTTTAATTCATAAATCGGAAATGTGATTATTTTCCTTAGATGCAGCAACCTGATATACCTATGAACACACCTGAATGTGCATGGATGAGGATATAAGACAGAAAGTGCAGTAAAAGGCTGTACAAACAGCTTATTGATTTATAAATTATTTAGATACAACTATACTTATAAAATCACAGATTTTTTTCTTTTTACAATATATTAAATAACAATACATTTGACTTAAAGATACTTACAGACCAGGCAACTCATTGTTGGGTGTTGGCAACATATTTCTCTGATACAGCTTCTTGGACCTACATATATAGTAGAGGACAAGTAGACAAAATAAACAACAAAATTTGTACGTTGATGAAACTTTGGTCATATCTCTTGATAATAAGAATCGAAATCGGCAGAGTCCGCCCAAATTTCTGGGGGACAATCCTCTCTGAGGAGAGAGGTCAAAATAACTTGCCCAATTTATGTCGAGGAAGGTATTGTTAATCATAGTTTTCTTGTTTCTGAATCGAATGAGACCATCCCCATGACGATACAGTCAATCATTTAGAAGTTATTACTGAGTTTTGGTGAAAAATACATCCAAATTACATTTTGCGGCTGAATTATATACTGAGTGCTCTTTAGTCTCGGGAATTACTTAAAGAGGTGATAATAGACTTCAAAAGGAACAAAAAAGTTCATATTGTCCCGTGGTCCGATTCCACACAGAAAATCAGGAAATTTATGTTTCGTATTTTTTTAAGTAAGTCATGTTTTTTGTTGAATAGGAATTGATCACTCAAAAACTATTCGAGGTAATTAAGTTCCGATAGTGCCATCGTAAAGTATCTAAAATTTCCTTTAAGAAATGTAGTTCGGCTTAATTAAATCTAATGTAAGGGGACTTTCGTGAGGATCGATAACAAAACTTTTTTTTTTGTTTGTTTTTTCCATCAGTCTTTACTTATGAATGTTTTTGTCAGTTCCCCAGTTGGATTACAGATACCCCACTTCCAGCAAATATTTTATTTTTATTAAGCTTTAATTTCGTGCAAATAAAGTAGTGGCTCCTTTGGGATTGGTCTAGAATTGGTTCCTGATTTGTCAAAAAGTATGGTGTGGAAAACTAAACCAAATAACTATTGGTCCCCTTACAATGGATTTAGTTAAGTTAAATTATATTTCCTAAATGGAATTTGGTCTACTTTACGATGGTGTAATAGGAGCTTCATTGAGTAGGTCATTGATCGCTTCCTATTCAACAAAAAGCGTGGAATCGGACAGTGGACTTACGGAACACCTTGTATATAGTTCAACCACAAAATGTGATTTTTCTGTATTGTTTACCTAAACCAGTAATAACTTCTAAATTATTGCCTGTATCGTCATGGGGGTGGTCTCATTCGATTCTGAAACAAAAAAATAAAATAAAAACGATACCTTCCTCGTCTTAATTTGTGCAAGTTATTTTGCGAATATCCCGCTCCCATTTTGATCCTCCTAACTCCCACAGAAGATTGTTCCCCGGAAATTTTGGCATTTCTGCCGATTTCGATTCTTAATACCAAGAAGAAGATAGAAAGTTTCATCAACATACAAATGCAGGCTTACAGGCCATCACCAGGACAGAGATGTTGGCTATAAATCTCTCTGCCCTGACGATGGCCTGAAACTTAGGCCGAAACGTTGGCACAGAATAAATAAGTTATACTTATTAGTGTGTTATTCTTTGACCGCAACCTTCCCCCCTCCCCCCCGACCAACCTCTTCCTTAATTACATCTACTGTCAACAGCACACCCCAATACAAATTATGTTTTTTATTTGGTCGATTAAGTTTTATTTTTCCTGTACTAACACGTCCTCAACAGTGTTGCGATCCAATCCAAACTCATTTATGAATTAAAAGTGGAAGAAACTGTTGATGGTGGTGCAAATGCTATTTTTTTTTTAAAATGTAACAAGCAATGGCAATAACTTAATGAACAACAGTGATACAAACAACATTCAACAAATTTATTTGATGGCATACCGCCCGATATTACCTTATATTGTTTCCCGTCAGCTTGTAGCTAGTTGATAGGACGCATGCTGCCAACCCCAGTATCTACATTTTACCATCATTTTGTTGTCTTTCTATACTTTCTTTAAGAGCCAGCTTCTCGTTAGCAGCTGAGAATCACCTGTTTGCATCCACTAGGAACTACCACCCTACATTCCCTCCTGTCTTCAAATTTTAAAATGAAATGTTCATAGGCTCAACTTGCTTAGGTAAAGCGTTTTCCCCTACTGTGCCATGTCGAAAAATGTTATACGAATTAGGATCCCAAGCCATGTAGAGATTGTGGGGAATGAGAAGGTAGTCCATTTGGCCGATGCTGGAGTTTCTCCCCAGTAGCGCTGTCTTCTACCATTCCCTTGATTCACATACGAGTATAAAGGACTGGATGAGGAGTCGTCTTATGATTTCTTCCACTGGCAAAAATGGGTAAATTCTTGTTACAGAGAGCCATATCACTCAATAATGGTGTTGCCCTTTTCCGGGTGGTTAAAGGACATGACTATCTGGCGGCCCATCTGCATAGGATTGCTGGTCTCGCCTCACCGGAGTGCCTTTTTTTTTACTGCGAGTTGTGTGACGTTTTTATTTCCTTACATAAAATTTGGTTTGATAAAAGAAAGTGTATAAATACTTTTTGCCACTACTACAGTTTCATGACCTCCCTATTTCAATACCCCCCCTTCCCTCTTAATTTCCAAAATAAAAAGAGAATTAAAATACAGATATTTATCGTTCCCTATTGCATCTCTTGTTTTTCTCATTTCAGTTGTTTTTATTTTATTAAGCACCTAATTTATTTTATTCTTTATGATAACATTCATCAGAACTAAACACTAATTGTTTGTTAAAAGATGTTTAAAAAAGTTGTGATATCTAGACAGTTTTATAAATTTGTTAATATTAATTATTATTACGGAACAACAGATCCAGAATTTGGATTATTTTCTTTCCCTTAGTAATTTGATTATTTTTAACTTATCTGTTGCTATAGCGCTCTCTTTAAGAAATACTCTGTACTATATTCTACGAGTTTTGACTGCGTTGACACTTGTTTATCAATTATTAGTTTTTATTATTCTGCTGTTGTTTCTTACTGATTTTCTCCGAGCTTTGTAATTCTTCAATAAAATTCCTTTAAGAAAGCTTATTATCAGGTCAGTTCCAATTAGCTTAATGAACTACATAATATTATTTACAATATATTGTTTTATCACTGCCGGCATGAAATTCACAATTCTTAACAAATTTGTGGATTTGTAACATTTTTAACTGTAGGTGATGTTATGAATTCTTGAAGACTCAACTACTTCTGAGAACCTTATTTTTAAATATTATGATTCCAAGTAAGTAACAGTATACACCTACAACTCCAGCTCTGTATTAGCTTGAGTTAGAATTAACAAGTATACATGTATATAAATTTATAAAATACAGTTGATGCAACACAGGCATCAGTTTATACAAAAGTGAATAACCAACCAAGACAGTCATGAAGTTCATATTTCAAATGTTGTATTATCAGCAACAACAGAGTGCAATGGGTTATTTATTGTTAATCTCAACTTTCCCAATTCTATGATGTAGATCTACTTATGCCATCTGAAATTCATAGAAAATAAGTTTAATATCTAGTTTTATTTTTTTTAAGATAAAAGTTGTTATAAATTGTAACAAATTGTTTTCTCATGAATTCCTATCAAGATTTGAAATACAAATTGGTTATGTTGTAAAACCAATGTTGTTTTCTTGTATTATGATTATTTTGTTGTTATTATTATGAATTCGGATGAGTTGTGAATTCCTTTATTGTCTAATTTTGAATTAGTGATTGTGAACGCGATAAATTTTACTTTAAAAGAAGACATCTACAAGCCTAAGTTTTTATTTATGTAACATTGAAGAGAATGACCATCGCTTTACGGTAAGTTTTGCTGTGTTGTTTTTTGTTCAATTCATTTTAAGAAATGCTGTAATAGTGATGTTATCTTTCCAGTTGGAAAATTTATCAACATCAAAACCATTAAATATTTGTGCCTATATCCTCATTCTTATATATTTATGAAGCATGAATTGAAATTTATACCATTTAATATTTCTCTCACTTCTAGTTCGTTGGAAGAAGAAAAGGAAATAAAACACTTAGGCAATTCTGATATCAAGATTGTCGACATATTAATAGTGAGATGGATTGGCAGACTCAGGTATGGTATTCATTAACTATTTAATTAAAACCATTACCTTGTTGAAAATAGGTTTAATTCTTAGCTATTATTGTGTTATTTATATTATTATTGTTATAAATATATGCTTTCAATATTGTATTTTTATATTTGCGTTTATTTTTGAATTGTTAAGTTTAAATGTAGTTATACTTTTAAAAATGTTGATGAATCTGCTGCATCCTGTTTCTAACTATTTGCTTAGGGCAAGGTAAGTGTTCTTTAGTAAAATAGTGTTTGTTAATCTGTGTCAATATTTCTTTTTTAATAAATGTTTTAAAGTTAATTGCTTGAATTTCGAGCACCAATGAATATTGAAAACAAATAACATTTATTTAATTTTATTATTTCTAGAGAATGAAATAATTTATCTATATCTATTCTTTTCCTTATTATTATTAATTAACACCGCAGAACCCGAATTATGAATTCGTTCACATATTTAGCAATTTATTATTTTTGTGGTTTTGAATCTATTTATACTATATACAGTATGTTCCGTAAATTATCAGAAATATTTTAAGAAGTGATAGTTGACCTCAAGAGAAACTAAAAGGCATGATTTAATTCCACACAAGAAAGGAGGAAATTTAAATTTTATATTTTTTGAGGAAGTCACATTTTTTATTTAATAGGAAGCTATCACTCATAAGCCATTTAAGGCAATTAAGTTCCAGTTGCACCATCGTGAAGTAAATAATATTCTCTTTATGAAATATAGTTTAACTTAACTAAATCCATGATTAGGGGACCAATAGCAAAAAATTGTATTTTTTTTTTAAAGATCACATTTTACTTGGAAATGTTTTTCTCAGCCTCCTACTGGGCTACAGATGCTATGAGCTGGATATCGGTCCATCTGTGACCAGCAGCCAGCTCATAGATGCAAGGAGCTTTTTCTATGATGACATGCACACATGCATGGGACGGAATATATTTGCAAGGAGCAGTAACGTATAGTGGAAGGCACATACGACTACTACACCAAGTTTCAATATTTATAGACCTCAATTTCAGCAACATTATATGTCTTGTAGATATACAAGTACATTCCGTAGTTGTTTTTTTTTTAAATTAAATTATTTTAGTGTTTAATTTTAATGGCTTAGAAGTGTTGGTTGACCAGCACTCCTCCGCCGTAGATGACCACTATCAGTAGTTGCTTTGGGATCTCCTCCTCACTCATCCTGGCCACATGCCCAGTCCATCTCAGTCAGGATTGTTCAATTACAGTCACAACATCGGGCTCACCATAGAGATTGTTGATTTCTTCATTGGTCCTCCGTCTCCATCTTCCACCAATAAACACTGGTCCAAATATTTTTTGGAGGACCTTCCATTCGAATGTGAGCAGATTTTAGTCATCTATAGTCATTGTCCAGGTTTCCTCTCCATATGTAATGACTGGTCGATTTGGTGTTTTATACTAAATGATTTTTATCACTACAGATTTTGTTTTCATTACCTCAGCCGAAAGTAACAGCGATTCTTGGACAATATCCTTCTCCTGGTTTCCACTCTAATAGGGTCTCTGCACATGACCTGCGATCCAAGATAGGTGGCCAGGGCCTTCTGAAAGAGGCATGGTCTAAACCTCATCTTCTCCCCAGGCATCAATGTACTCTATGAAATTTGTTTAATAAGCGTCCACCCCAAAATTATAGGTTTGTCAGGTTTATGTCATCCAGATATTTACATAAGCTTTTTCTCCATTTGCTTCAGATATATTGGGACATTTAAATTGGTAATCTAGTAGATTTTGTTTATAGGCCTTTTAAACAATGCTGTCTCAGACTGCTTATTTAACATTGGATGAAAAATAAATCTGATAAGGGTTCATTTGTATCGGGTGCTGCAATGCAAAAATGCATTTACTGCCTCATGTTGATTCCGATCTATCAAAAGTAGTGGAAGGCATTGTAACTACTTTGGTGAGCTTAAAATTTGTTGTCCCCCGAAATCAAAATTTCCTCTCACATTTTTCAGTAAACCTTTCTGAACAAATTTGGTTCCATATCTCTGATGTTTTCAAAAAAGAAATTCCTTATTGCAAAACAACCTAAAACAATTTTGCTAAAAATAACTAGTTGATTTGGAATTCGACATTAGCCTGTCATTTTGAAAATCATGTCAACTCTGATAATTCACCAAGGGTCATTTATTTGATATATCAAGCTCCTATTGGTCTCATTGCGTGCCAAATCTGATTCTCCATGGCACTATTGTCGATCCATTTTTTTCTCATGGTTTTGGCCTCAATAAAACCTGCTGTTGAAAACTTGTCAATACTTCATTTGCTGGCCCATGTTCATAATAATTTTTTTTTCTAGCGCTAAATTTGCTGTATAACTCCAAAGGATTATCATTTTTTGGGGGATAAGCTGTATACACAAGGAGGTTTGATAGAACTTCTGGAAAATTGCCAGATGAGGATTGTGAAAGGCCCCAACTTTACTAAAAGGAATAAAATACAGAAAGCTGGAAAGATGAAATCCTAAATATGAATAGCTTAAAATGCTGAACACTCTTCTTAATTGACTCATGGGCCAAAATATTTACTAATCTGGTTTATTAAAAATTCTAGGTTTAAACTATGAAAAGAATGTGGTTAGGGAAATATTTAAGCGTAATAAATGTGAAGATTTCTGTTAAATCAGAACTATTATAGATGTTCAACAGCTGTGCACTGCTATTTTTCATCCAGTCTATGAGATGATGATTGGGCATGTGAAAAATATGGATCCAGAGAGAAATAGCTATTTTGCGATATGCGTGAAGACAGACGGCTCTGAAGTCTGGTGTGATATCTTCTGTGGTTGAAGGATTTAGAATTTTCCAATGGAAGGAAGGTCTTAGCAGGGAACAGAGCTGAGCAGAACTAGCTGCTAAATGAGAACCAGATTGTGTAATAACTGTATCAATCAATAAATAAATATTTTGACAGCAATGCATACATTTTTTATCTTATTTGTATAAAGCTGGCTTTGCACCAGTGGCAAATCATTTATCAAACAGCTTTTCAAATCTTTGTTAAGTATGAAATGTGAAAGGATTAATGAATAAATGGGCCATCCACACATATGGCAAGCCATTTGATAAGTTTGATCTCCATCTTAAATTAAAAAGTTAACTCACAAAGTGAAATAAAAATTAATTTACTTAAAAATAAATTAAGTTAACTTGAAAATGAAATAAACTTAAAAAATGATAAGTGATGTTTCACTTCTTCGCTAATGAAGGTACTGGAAGGAAGGCTCAAACAAAACTGTTGTGTAGAATTGGAAGGAATTTTGAAATGTTCGTAGAAATTGGAGGGCAAGGCTGAAATAGCATTAATCGTAAGAAAAGGTCATCTTCCAGAAATATTAATTTAGGAGCTGAGGATTAATATTTTTATTTTTTAACTCCCATAACTATTTCCTCTTTGAGAAAATAGAACTTCCACTCCATTGGATTGAATAAAAGAGGTCGTTCTTTGATTTTTTTTTATTTTATCAATATGAGTAACATTAACATTATTGGATTAACATTTTTATTTTTTAATTCCATTCAATTCGAGTGAATACTTATTTATTTATTCCCTATCTACTTATTTATTTCCTATCTACTTATTTATTTACTCCCTATCTAGCCTGTCGGCATCATAGATTTCCAGTGGTGGCATATCATGTAACACTTATGCCATCCTTGCTAGAAAACACAAATGATTTCTGTCCATTGTTCTTCTAAAATCCGTTATCCAACAAATCAGTTTCTACCTTCATTGCCTCCAAAATCATCTTTAATGTCCGGCAACTTCCCAGAGACTGGTCCTCTGTGCCCTAGATTAAAGTGGGCTGAGCCCACTACTGAATTTCACCCGTAGACGAAATTTGTAGTATGGGTAGTTGTTTGTTGTCATTAGCTGAGGGAATTCTAAATCTGTTAAAACATATAGCTCTGTTTTCCGAAGAAGCTTGGCTCTAACTTTCTCGTAGACAGTGCAGATCATGATGAAATACTTGTTAGTCTCCGGCATGCCACAGCTGGAGAATAGTGGGTCGAAGTACTTGCCATGTACCTGGTTCTTGGTACAGAAACTTCCATGCCCTTTAAGCAGCTCTGATATGGTCGCATTATCAGTGTCTGCTCCCGAACTTACCCGAAGGTCGCTGTATTCACCGCACTAGCACTCTCTAACACCATTTGTACTAACTAACTGCTTTATTTAGATATTATTTTTAATTCTTAGTGTTTTCGACTTCCGGTGGTCTGGGAAAGTTGTACCTAAAGCAGTAATAATTTAAAATATGGTAAGGCTGCGACTTCAACTGAAAAAGATCCGTTGGGGTTTTGTTTATTTGTTGAGCAGAAGTCTAAAGCACTAATAATTTAAAATAATAACTAATTAAAGTAGTCATAATTTTAATAATTCCAATGAATACGTATCTTAAAATTGAATACAAAGCAAGTTATTAAGCACAGATGGCGCAAGAGCGTGCTATTGCGGCAATCTTTGGGTAAGTTCGAGGGGCAGACAGTGATAATGCAACCGTATTGTTAAGATATTTTATTGTTACCATATTTTGTGAACTTGAAAGATCAGAAGTTGAATGATGAAAATTAGCTGATTATTGGTTTGTAGTTTTTAAATAATAAACACAGAAAAAATAGTTAATTAAAAACAATTAACAGCCAAAAGTTATCAAGCTATGAATCATTGATAATGACTCAAACCTTAAATCATCGAAAAGTAACAACAATTTTAAAATCCGTTATTTAGGTAAAAATAAGAAGCCTGTCGGATAATTGTTTTTTCACATGTCTGGATGGTACCATAAGATTGGGCAATGGTATGAGTAAATCCTTTTGATATGTGAAATAAAACTGCTCAGGAACGGCCAACACTAACGCAAACGTAAACATAGGTCAGTACTTTCACCAAGACACCAACATTTGCAAGTATGCCGAACCACACCAGTACTAAACAATTTGACAAATGATTTGCCATTCATTGGTGTGGAGCCTGAGTTATAAGCTATTGAAGAAAATGTGTGACCAACCATATGCTGTTCTGTCTCATGAGGCCACCACTGCTGTAACTTTAATTGCTTGTAATTCAAAATGTGATTGTGAAAGTTGCGAGACTTTACTTATTACTTTAATAATAATAGCATCATAAATCAGCTAAGTATGGTGATAATACTATCTCTCTTACCTTACTATGTCATTCTTGTTGATTTAAACATTTTTAATTTAATCTAATACCACTGAAAATTGACTCAGTAAATACAATGGCTATTCTGTTTTAATGAATATTTTTTTTCAATAATTAATGAGTTGCTAATACTTAAAAATTTTAATTTCTTCCTGAAGTTGGAAGTTACTGCGAACTACCAGAGTATTTATGAAATTTTCTACTAGTTAGTGCAGAAGATCTTGTATTTGTTTATTATTCATTATTTGAGAAACAATTTATGTTATGAAACTTGATTTTATATTTGGAATTAATCTTAAATATTGATATTTATATTATTATAAGAACAAAATGCCCTGTTCTTTGCATTCCTCTGGAATCAAGCTCTTTTGATTATTATTAAATTTTTAAAAAGTGTATGTTAGTTAAGGAGTAATAATAGGGCAGCATTTTCATTTAAGGTAAGTAAACATTATTTATCGCACATGATCAGTGTAAATATATTTATTCAATTAATTTATGTGAAGCACTTAATTGAAAGGAAGATGTAACATTTTTGTGTATTACTTAAAAAAATTTGATCTAAATTATACAACCAATAATAAGAATTTATGTTATATTGATAAATTCCTTGTTCACAATGACCTTACCTAATTTTCAAGTATTTTTCTATGTTATCCTTTTGAAATACACATCTTATATCAATAATTTATTTCTCTTTAATTGCTTACTGAGGATTAACCTATCTTATTTTTATAGATTCCAAATTGAATTTCCTGGATATATCTAGAGATATATCTTATAGATTTACTATAACACTCTGAATCAGCAGAGTTCAATTGTTTGTAGTTAAAAACTATGTATTATATACAATTTTATTCTCTTCTTTAATTATATTTTAAAGTTCTTGGTTTTATACTATCTGTACACTGCATATTTTCTTTCCAAAAACACCAGAAAAGAGAAATAACCATTAATTAATTATCTACAATATTTTTAAGCTTATGATCTTTTTTTTTTCACTTGTAATTTATGGATTCAAAAGGGTCTGAGGGCAGATCTGAAAGGGTCAAATTGATCAAGAGTTCAGCTCATTCTTGATTTTATAACAATTATAATAATAGTAATAGATTCTTCTTTTGTTACATTTTTCATAATGAAAAGAATGTAAGGGATTTCTTTTTTTTTTTCTGAGCAGAGAGAGTATATTTGTACCATTTCGACACGATTCTTTCAATTTCCACAGCTTCGTGAACTTAGCTAACTTGAACTGTCTTCATCTTTATGCCTAAACTTATGATTCTGCTTACCTTTGTCAGGGATGTTTATTATGGCCTCCCAATTAAGCTTTGCTATATAACTACTCATACTGTCAACAATAAGGCCAGGTGGCCACCGGTTACAGAATGGAACGGAGTTGAGGCAGCTATACCAGGCCATGCTGTTGAATATGGCAGTGCAAAGTGTATGAGCCTTCCACATTCCGGAATTGTTTTAATTTATATAAAAAAATTGAGAAGTGTGTGATTAAAACAAAAATTAATTTAAAACTTGTTAATAATTATTTTTGCTATTTTGCTTCACGCGTTGTTTTTTAAACAGATGTTAAGCAATTCTCACTGGGCCCTGACTAGAACATTGTCCGTAGAAATGAAAGATTTGTGCTAGAAAAACTGCTTTGAACTCTCTCTATTTCATTTTATACGCTGAATATGACTGTCTTCTCAAATAGAAACAAACTTTTATATTTACTTTTAAATTCTGAGTCGGATAATTCTGACAGAGAATTTACATGTTTTGTGGCCAAGACCTCTTCTATCAATTTTTCTTCGATATAGATTTTTGTGAGAGAAAATCAACGTATTCATTTTGCTTGCCAAGCCCACTTCAATCCACAACCATTGATCATCAGTCCTAAACCACCTGCTCTTAAAAAGTGCACACCCATATTAAAAGTACATGTATACACTATTTCAAGCTGACAAATGCAGCCTAGAAAATTATTTCTTCTGGTTTAGGAAACAATTTCCATTCTCATTTTTAAGCAGGACACTATAGCTCTTTTTGGAAGAAATTTATTAATCTACAGTATTACCTTATTATTAAATTATTCTCATAAAACTGAAGATTTTTTTATTTTTATATTTATGGTTGTATTGCTTGGTTTGATTTAATACTTATTATCCTCTTCATATGAATAAATAAAAACAAAGGAAAAAACTCCAAACATTGAAAACCTAAATATAGAAATGATTTTATAAAAATATTTCCTAACTCAATTTTAATTATAATATTGGCTGTTATTACATTTTTATTTGAATTTCTTCCTTGTGTTATCTTGAATTGATATATTTATTTATCTTTTTGCAAGCTGGTATAATTTGATTGGCCTATAATCAGTACGGCCTAAGTGCAGAACACAAAACCCTTCATGGGTTGTAGTGGTACAGGTTTTTTCTGAAGACTTTATTCATGTTTTGTTGTTGTTTTTTCACCTTATGTTTACTAACTAATTAAGGCACAAGGATTTAAAAATCTTGACTTTTATAAATGTCTTGTTCTTGTCTTTTGATTATCAAATGCATCTCGATTATATCAATAAATTTTGTATCATTTCTTTTCTTCATAGGAATTTTCTAATTTATTTTTAATAAGTAATATATAATTGCTTATAGATTTATAATTAAATTTTTATATAATTTTCACAAAAAAATATTTAACTACCTAGTTAAATATCAATTTGAATTCAAAATTAATTGAATTTATGTATGTATCCTGTTAATTTGATGTATCTGGAATTTCATATTGATATACAATAAATATTTATTTCTATCATTTTAATGTATCCACTAATAATATATTCATTTACCTCTATTTTATTTTTTACTATTTCATTAAATAGATTTTCAAGCTTATCTCTATTTATCATAATTATTTCTAAATATTATGGATTATATTAGTAAGATTAAAATTGACCTATTGTTGATCTTAATCCTTAGAAATGGGAATTTATGTAGAAAAACTGGCTTTTTACTCTCCTACAGTTACTAGGTCAGGAACGCATTATAATCTGTTCAAATTTTTGACATGCAGTTTTCAAGGGATCTTTGTGTTTCAGAGTCCTGAAAACACAAGTTCAGTCATTGGCCTCTGTCTGTGTAACGATTATCTCTTGAACAGGTGGACCGCTTTTGCTGTTTTTTGGGGGGTGTCGGCCCCCCGTTGTCTGTCTACCAATCAGGCACCCTGTTTGCAATAGCCAAAATACATTTTTTCTATAGACTGTAGCACCTAAATGGCTTTAACAATTTTGATGAAACTTCCTAAAGTCTTCTCCTTTAAACCCTTTCTTTTCATATACTGTATATCCATGACAAAAAGCAGAAAAAAAAGTTATGATGAAAAGTTATTTTATTTAGTTCATAACTTAATAGATATAATATTTTATGGAACATTTTACAAAATCACTAAAAAGTAATTGAATTTTCTACAAAACATAAAAAATCCCCTAAATTGGGCCAGAATTTGTAAAGATAGGGTGTATTAAACTCAGTGACCATGTTTTTTACTTCCTAACTTACAGAAGGTATTATATATGCGCCAAATTTTTGGTATTTGGTTTTCAACAGATAGTTTCATTTCCTCTGAGTCAGAAAAGTGCATTTTCAGCCATTGGTCTTAGTATGTGTCTGTATCATATTATTTTTTTAACAGGTGAAACTATTTTCTTGCTTTGTTCCTTTTTTTTTCTTATTTTTTTTTAATAGTATTTCAGTCCCCGTTGCCTGCTACCCAATCAGGCATCCTGTGTGCAATAACTAAAAATTATGTTTTTCAGTAGATGTAGAATTATTTAATATGTTATAGAATCACCATAATTTCTTCTTATATTCTTGTAACTAATTTATTATTTCAACTTTTTAATTCAGTATTTTATTAACTTCATTATTACAAATATATTACTTTTGTTGATATGCATTTTTATATTATTATTAATTTATTAGTTCTTTTTTTACTCTTTTCGAGTAAATTGTATTAGATAATGGCCTGTTTATGATAATGATTAATAGTACTAATTTTCTTATTTAATTATGTTTTTGTTTTTTCAATTTGTTCTTATTTAGGAATTGAGGAATTAAATTAAAGGAATTGAAGAGGTTAAATAAATCTATCTGTTTTCCCGTTTGCTATTTTAATTTTCTTTTTAATTCGGTTAAAAAAATCAGACTTATTAATGTTATTAAAACAATCTTTTGGGGATTGATAAATTTATCAATCCCTAATTAAATTGGTCCTTCTATACCATCATGCGGATGTCAACTGAAACAATCTTTCTTTGTTTTTTTGTTCTATTCTAATCTATACTGTTTTTTTTATTTGTTTTATAGGTCAATGAAGTGAAAAAGGCCTTGAGTGAAACTGTACTTCTTAGTGATGGTCGCCGTGGATATGTTATCACTGAGCTTGAAGATGCTGGACATGATAAATGGAAGTGTCATGTTTGTCCCAGGGTCATCAAGACTGAGAGGGCTATGCTTATGCATTTATCACATCCCATTCACATGAGTAGGCTTCGTGTTCCTCATCATCCTCCAGAAAATTTTAAGAAGATTATAAAATCGAAAAATGATGGTAAATTATAAATCTTAGTGCTCTAATTCATTTGGTGTTTTTTTTTAAATGTTAATGTCATTTAACCGCTTTGTAACCTAAAAATCTATCATATTATTTTGTCAGATCATTGGGCTCCATTGTTGGTCAGCTTTTGCAGGTTCTCACATTCTACAAAGAATCGTTAGAGAGGAGTTATAAAAGATCTCAAAACAATATTGTCATTGTTAATATTCCTCGATTTAAAAATTTTATCCTATAATAATTACTTTATTGTTTAAAGCATCTTTCAGCTTATGAATAATCCATCTTAAATTTATTCTCTTAAAACTGTGGTGAACTATATTTCTTTATTTTTCTCCCAAATCGTAACCCTATCAGGAAGCTTGGTATTACAGCAATTATTTTTTTCATAAATATATTTTAATGTGAATATGTATTGTCTATTTAAAATTAGTAATGTAAATATACATATATATATATATATATATATATATATATATATATATATATATATATATATATATATATATACATACATGCATACATACATGCATACATACATACATATATATTTTTTTAGTTGAATTATGGTCAAACACAGTACGTCCTGGAGAACCTATACCTCCGGGCATGGAAGACATGGTTGAGAGTAAATGTCAAATTCAAGACACCTTAGATAATTATGCTGGGGGTCCACTTATTGGAATTGAATATATTGTTGAACTGGTATGTAACATATTAAAGTTTTACTGTATTATGTTATTTATGTTGATAAATTGGCTGACATATCTTAAGCTTTGTAATATTACCTGTCGTCAAGTCCTGAATCCCAATATTTCATATATTTTTTATTATGATTCCAAAACACATCTGTATTGTTTGTTAGTCTTATATATTTGGATATAATAAAGCATTGTGCAATAATTTGCAGTGTTTTTTTTTCAAAGTTTTTCATTCATTTTTCAATCTACCTGTATATGTTCTGTCTTCAGGTGAGCTCTGAGGAATGTGTGGAACCAAAATATATTTGTTTACTTTGTGAAAAGAAAGGGGATCCCAGAAGTGTTATGGTTCATTTAGCTAGTCATAACCATGCTTTAAGATACATAGTAAGTATTTTTAGTGATAATCTGTTACAATTTTTACATTAAGCATTATTTAGCACCCAAGAACCATTTTAAGAATTTTAATCTAGAATGTACCTTTTTTAATTTCACTTTTGCATTTTTTAATTACATATATATTTTTTAGAGCTGCTTCTTTAGAACAGCTGGAAATGTTATTAATTTAATACCAAAAACTCGAGAAAATCGCAAAGGAGTAGGCATGGCTGTTTCAAAAATAGCCGAACAAATTGAGAAACATTATGGGCGTCTAAAACCAACTTCAGCTGTGAGCGAAACTTTTACTCAGCAGAAATATGAAATCCTTCGTCAAATTGATGAAAAAGAGCATTTCAGGTTATTTCTTTTTTTATTATTATTTTATTCTTTCTTTTTTGTTTTAATTCATTAATTATATCTGCAATCGATCTCTGAAATGATGCTCTTCCCTCTGTATAAATAATTCCTTCCATTTCTCTATAAAAATATGAAAGGCTAATGGATATATAAATCAATTTTTTTTTTTAGTTCAAATTTTATTCAAAGAAATAAACTAATTAAGGGGTATATTCATGTATTTCTTGAATTAAATTGTTCCATTTACTCAAAAAATCATTGTGTTGACCACAGAACATGGATGGACATCTTTAAGTTGCTCTGTCAATTTTTTCCTCCACATTCAGTTTGTTTTTTAAGGAAATTAATTGTCTCTTTGTGTCTTTTGTACGTATAACATTATAAATCCCAAACAGATATGATATTTTCCCTAGTATCGCTTGAGTTTTACCTACTATCGCTTGAACTGGATACCCTGCAGAATTGAAGTAATACAAATATAACCAGAGTTCTGTTTTCACATAAAATTTAAGGCTAAACCTCTCTGTTTTAGTTCATTTTATGGCCACCACGTCGCCATTCAAAATTTAGTTCCAAATTTTCTTTGAAACAATGTCCGATTTTCATTCTGTAAATTGCAACTAACTCCTTTTTAACATAGAATTTCCAATAACTATGTATGAAGGTTGAAGTGTCAAATAAGAGTAGTAAAAATATTCAAATAGAAAAAAGTTGGCATTAAAATTTGAATAAAAAATAAAAAAAAGTGATATACAACGTTAGGGATAGATCTGTAGATTTTTTGTAAACAAAAAAAAATTAAAGAATAATACAAAATTTAAGCCGTCTAATTAGTAAAATTAAACAACGCCGAAGGGATGGACAGGCGGGGAGCCCTTTGCTATAGGGGAAGAGGGAGTTATTGGTCTGGACCAGTGGTGCCCAAACTTTAATTTGGCTTGAGCCAATTAAGATTTTAAAATTTTATTGGTGAACCACCTATTTTTTTGCTTCTAATGTTTTAATTTAAAGAAAATATGTATGGTGCACAAAAAAATTGCAAATATTAAAAATAATCTGATGTGGACACTGCATGACTTCCTTGTACGGCTATTAAACAATAAATTGGTGGCTTAAAAAGTGATCCTGAATCGCTATATGGTTACTGGATTACAAAGGTAGCATTATCTCAAAAACAGCACACGGCGTCACAACGTCTATTGGTGTCAGTTACTTGTGCCGGTGCCGTAAGTCGTAATTCTGGATATGTTAGACTCAGAATTTTATTTATAGACTTTTGTATCTAAAATTGATAGATAACCAATTAAAAACTTTATTATGTACTTTAAGTGAAGTACCACTTCCGGATATCCAATTTTAACAAAAATCTATTTATTATGTTTTGTTAATATATAAGTCTTATATACTAAATTCAAGAAGTTTTACATTATATTTTAGTATTATTTTTTATAAAAAATCTATTATGACCTTCATGTAAAGTATCGCTTCCGGTTATCATGTTGTGACCAAAAAGAGGAATATACAACTAGATGTTACTACTATCCCAAATACAAAATTTCAACTTTCTACAGCTAACCTAGTTATGCGAGATATGAACGAATGTACCTACAGACATTATGATGAAACTTCTCAAAATAGATTCAGAGATAGTCAAAATAAATATTTCTGTTGAAAACTGAAAATTTTGGTGATTGCAATACTTCCTTTACTGCGTTCAAGGAAGTAAAAATATATAATTTATTAAGAGTTAATATATGATTATAAACATTATAAATTATTGTTTATAATTATATCTGAAATTATATTTAAAGTTAAATTAGACTTGATTTTTAAGTATAATTTAACCCTTATTTTAGCATTTCTTTTTTCATGTTATCTTCCTTGGTTTACATATCGGACTTTGTGTCTGTTTCATTTAAAATCTTTTACTATATTAAAATTATACTAAAAAAATGAGAAAAAGCCAAAAATTAATTAATATACCCCTACTTTATAATTGATATAATTCGTAACAGAATAATATTCAGTTCCTAATAAAAAAAAATTCAAAAAGCTCAAATCTTTTTTTGTTTTTCCTTCACTGAATGATAATTATGCTTTTTTTTCCTTTTTTTTTTTATAGCATCATCAACTTGTATTAAATTAAACAACAAGAGTAAATTACTTTTTACATTTTTTTTACTCTAGAATTTTTTTCGGAGCATCCACTCTTAGTCTAACGGGTTCCAGTCAAATGAGGACCAGAAAGGGATCTTTGCGAAACGTTTGGGAGTTCTGAAAATTTGTTCATTTATGTTATTTAGGGTGCTGATCACAAATTTCAACTTATACAGGTAGATAATATGTACAATTATACAAGATAAAGTAAATGGATGGAGTTTTTGTTGACCGTATATGTATATTTAAAGGGAGAAGTTGGTCAGGGGGTGCGGTCAAAGAATTGCACTATTATAAGTGAACTTATATGTTTTGTGCCGACGTTTCGGTCCAAGTTTTAGGCCATCTTAGGCGTGTGGTCGAGCACCAACTGAATCGTAAATTTAACGATTCGGTTGGTGCTCGACCACACGCCCCTCTGCCCTGAAGATGGCCTTATAATAGTGCAATTCTTTGGCCACACCCCCCGACCAACTTCTCCCTTTAAAGATAAAGTAAAGAATAAAAGCAAAAAAAAATCTTTTATTTTGTCTTAAATAAATACAAAAACATCCTCTTGTTGCATTTGTACATTACAAACACAGTCGTGTATATAGATAAAGTTTAATAATATTGGCAATATTACAATAGAGAAGAAAAGTATACTTTATATATATATATATATATATATATATATATATATATATATATATATATATTTATGTATTTAAATGGGGAATCTGTTGTTTAATAGGTTTGGATATCGGAATTGACTGTAAATATTTTATTTTAAGCTGACTTTGATATGATTAACTGTTGCAGTTTATACGGAAGTAAAAAAAAAAAAATTATTTTAATTTATTTTTTCTTATAACGTGAAAACCATTTATTATTAGAATAAATTCTAATATTCATTTTATACCAAATTAAAGAAGTTAGCTGCCAATTTTTATTGCTTTTTTATAGCTCCGTTTTTAAAGCAAGTGCAAGTTGAAATTATGAAAAAGAATGTCAAAATTAATTTATTGAGCTTTTATGCATTTTTTTTATGTTTCTGACAAATAATCGAGTTGGAAAAGTAGAAATTCCTAATCAGTACCATAAATAATATAAATGAGCAAATGTTCAAAACTTTTCACTAAGATCCTTTTCTAGTTCCCATTTGACTGGACCTCATTAAACTAAGAGCGGATGTTCCTTAACGATACCCTAGATGATAATAATTATAGAGTACAAAAATGTAAGGAAATTACTCTTGTTTAGTTTAATATGGGTTGTGTTACTAAAAAATGCATAGCTTTCCTGCTATCGTAGAAAAAATGAAAAAAGATAAATTTTTTGAACTCTTTTGCATTTTGTTTATAATTCCGGGGGGAAAAATGAGGTGACAAACTTTAAATCATGTTCAGCACCCTCTGAAACATGGAAGTGCAAAATATCAAAACTTTTCAGGTAAAAACCTCTACAACCAGTAATCAAGTTCCTCTGCTTGTTTTGTGGAAAACAACATGGCTTGAATTAACTTTAAATATGTAAATGATAAAAAAAAATTCTAAAAATGCAATTAATCAATTTAATTTTGTTATCAAAATAGTTATTGCATATTCTACTACAGTGAAATTATTGAATCAGCAAACAAAATTTAGTTTCATTCAGCTGTTTTCAAATAAACAAGGAAGTAAAATTCACACGAATTTGGTCACCATCTATTGTAAAAATGTTTACTAAATGTCGTTGAGGTTGAGCTTTAATATCTGTACCATTGCCATTCATGTTGGAGGGACTTTTAAATATCATAAATCTTCTCAAAAACGATTAAACTTACTTGTTTATTACAGAGGACATACATCTGCTCCCCTCTGAAAAATAATTCCATGCTTGTATATTATCTGAATTGTCCTTTATGTCACGTTACATATATGATCTAATAACACATATTTGTGTCTTTCACATCGCTAGCGGTTAAAACAAATATATTTTAATTTATCTGCATATAATGGGTTAAGTAACAAAAGTCATATTTTATTCATGCTGAAAAGTTTGATTAATACTCATTTTGAAATTTATAAAACAGCAGTTGCAACTAATATATTTTTTCTAGGGAAACGCCTTCAACTACTTTTATACAATACTGCACTCCAGAAAAAATAAAGGAATATTCGAAAATAGAAGGTTTAATTAATTACTCTGTTTTTAAAAATTATATAATTATTTACGTTCTTTTTTTCATTTCTGTTGTATTGCCTTGTAGAAGATGAGATATTGAATTCAGTCAAGAACAGGAAGCCATATGACTTTGAAGAAAGTAATCGTGGTTTCGATAAGTAATTAATTCACATATATTGACATTTTTAAAATATAAACGATTTTTTTAAAACCAAAACTCATTTTGTAGGAACGATATAACTAAAACATTCCCACAAAGAAAAGTAGGAGATAAGGCCAACTATGTGCCAAATCAAGATAAGTTTTCTGGAAAGCTTAGTTTTAGTATTGGAAAACCAGAAAGATCTCTAGGTAGGAACAAAGCACCTGAACATCCGAATCAAGCACCAAATGAAGACAATAAAGATGGTGATGATGAAGTTATTTTTGTTCCATGTTAGTATTACAGTTTTATTTGAGTGATTTTTTCAGGATGTATAGGTATCTGAGAGCCCGTGACAAAAAAAGTGACTTGTTTCATACTAAGGTTTTGGCATATAAAATGAGCATGTCCTCATGCCTGACATGATAAATGCGTGTCTCCCATACAAAATGGCTCTCAAAAAAACTCTGAATTTTATGACTTGTTTTGGTTTTTCACCTATAATTGCTAAATGTTACATTCTATCGAAAAAGCTATGTTATATTAATTTAAAGAACACTAAATTCTGCGTCTAATGAGTATCACAACATAATAATTTGGGTAACTGGTGTGGTCGAAAACTATGGTCAAAACGACGATTTTGTCAAAAACAGAGACATAGTACTATGTATGAGTCTGCGACTATTTATGATTTATTTACTATAATACATTATAGTAACATTTGATTTATATAATACATATTTATTATTTATGATACTCATTAGATGCATAGCCTGATGTTCTTAATTTAATATACGATAGCTTTTTCGATAGAATGTAACTTTTATGAATTATAGATGATAAACCAACAATAGTCCTAAACTTTTGAGTTTTTGGCCGCCATTTGGTCCAAATCTTTGTATGAAATGAGTCACTTTTTTTGTCACGGGCTTCTGGACTATTACCAATAAGAAAGCTATTTTAGTGATTGTCATATGTTTTAGTGTTCATAAAAAATATAGACTATCTTAAAAATACAACTCTTACTGTTCAATGTAAATGAAATCTATTTGCTAGACAGCGCTTCCGATCTCTTTTCTTATATGAAACCAACAAGGCTATTTATTTAAGTAGCATCATAATAATGATATATTTGATATGATAAGTATTGGCAAACAATTGGAATTACTTTCTCAAAATTGTTAAAAATCATTTCAATCTGCACCGAATTTGGAAAAGGCAATACACGGGTGGGCAAAATTAACGTCACACCTCAAAATTTCTTTATTTAAGCAATTTATAGTTCTCAAATATGATTTAGGATTTTAGCAAATAAATCAGCATTATTAGCAAAGATTTATGTATAGAAAATATTATTTAATTTACAATTGAAAAAAAAAATACAAAATTTACAAACATAATAAATGCCACAGTTTCAATTAAAATTAACTTGCTAGCTCATTCTACTGCCTTTGTCATGAATTACAGTGACTAATCTCGTTTATTTGTTCTCAAAGAGATTATTAACAAACTCCTGCTGTGTAACGACAAACTCTTCAATAATAGCTGTTTCCAACTTTTTAAGTTTTCTATTAACGCCAATAGAGCATTTAAGGAGTTGCCCTGCACAATCACTAATTCTGTATGGACATTAGAAGAAATATCACACCAGAGCATGATTCATTCTTGGAATGCAATGAGTGGGGTCATACTGTATTGAGCATATCGTTTACCCGGATTTCTCCAAATGAAAACATGATCATCAGATGACCTAATCTCACATCATCAATAAAAATAGCTCTCTTCCAGTCCTCTAAAACTCAAATTGATGTGTTATGAGCGAATTCAAGTGTATTTCTTTTGTGAGCTCTGGTGAGGAGAGGACCTCAAGTAGGGTGTCTGGTAGTTAATTTTTCTTCAGTCAGTCTCCTCCTCTAAATGGAAATCAATACATAAATTCATAAATTTGAGTAAGTCTGTTTTAAAGTTATTAAATAAAGTTTATTCATTCTCGTGTCAATTTCCATGTTCAAGTAGTACACTTTATATAAAGATTTTTAAAAAATATAAAATAACGGTATTATGGCATAAAACATGTTAATCTTTCTGATAAGTTGAAATTTTAATTAAGTAGGAGTAATAATGTAAGTATTCATTTCCTAATTCCTCTGTTGAAAATTTTCATCAGATTTGCTGTTATAATTTATTATATATCTAAATTCACATTCTTACCTTTATTTTTGGCTATGTATTCTCCCAAAATTAGTTTAAACATGTTAAACATTAGATAAATCATTAGACAGTATAATAACTTGTTTTATTATCATCTTTTATATTCCTAAAGATATTTGATATGGTTTAAATAGTGTGATATGGATCTGTTTATGAGAATTTTTCACTCTTTTCAGCAAACAATGAACCTATTGAAGTACGATCCATGTCATCGATTTCTTCTGTATGTGATGAGACAAGGATGATAAGACACCGATCCAGGTCACCAATGCGGTCTAGATCCAGATCCAGAGGTAGAGGGAGAATGCGTTCGCCTTTGAGAAGAAGAGGGCATTCTAATGAGAGGAGAAGAACGCCTCCGTTTAGGTGAGAGTTTTTAAAATTAAATAATTTAATTTATCTTATCTTTCATTCTTTTTTTTGTTTTAAGTCATAGTGATAGGTAACAAAATAGCCTTTAGTTTTTTTCTGTTATTTTTAATAAATAGTTTTGTATTTAAAATAAGAAAATGCAATATTGGATTCTGGAATAATTATAATTTATTAAATTTTAAATACTAGTGCGTGTGTTTCTTTTTTTCTTTCTATTGTATAGTGGGTGTAGCCAGATGCGATATTAACATTTATTAAAAAAAAAATATCTGATATGGATAATACATTACTTCCTTGCACGCCTATTAAACCATAAATCGGTGGCTCAAAAAGTGGTCCTCAATTTGGTTACTAGTTTCCAAAGATTGCATTAAAAACGGCACTCGACGTCGCGATATCCATCTATTGACACACACACACAGACACATTCTTGTTTCTGGAGGTCTCATTCCGTTATTATATGTCGTTTTCCTTCAGTAGTTAACTAGTTTCCTAGAGATTTCTTTGTGTTCCGTGACAACATTAAAACTGTTAATATCACGAGATAAAGCATTGGAAATCGACAGTTTCGACATTTTAAGCAGAAAAATCTACTTGACTAATATCTTATTCTCCTGCTGCAGACTTGTTGATCTCACAAATGGGGAGGAAAACCAGTATTTTACTTTCAATTTTAACACTTAAAACAAGTAATAAAAATAATTAATTGGATTGGAAACCAAATCGCGTTTGTAACCTTTATTACCGAAACATATGATTTATGTATTTAATTTAAATATAATTTTTGATGTAAGCTTATTATGACCTTCAAGTAAAGTACCCTTTTCGGCTCACCAATTTTAACCAAAATCTATTAAAAACATTCATATCGATATAAAAGTCCTATTTACCAAATTTGAGATGTTTTACATTATATTTTAATATAATTTTTGATGAAAGTCTAATATGATTTTCAAGTAAAGTACCGCTTCCGGTTTTCCAATTTAAACCAAAATCTAGTATGTTATTTAAATCAATATAGAAGTTATAAATACTAAATTTGAGAAGTTTTGCATAGTATTTTAATACAATTTTTAATGGAAATCAATTATTACCTTCAAGTAAAGTACCACTTCCGGTGATCAAGCAATGACCAAAAAGGGAGGTCCACAACTAGATTTTACAACAATTCTAAATACAAAATTTCAACTTTCTACGGCTAACCGTTTTTTAGTTATGCGAAATACGTACGAACATACGTACAGACGCCACAACGAAACTAGTCAGAATGGATTCAGGGATGGTCAAAATGGATATTTCTGTTGAAATCTGAAAACCGAAAATTTTCGCGATTACAATACTACCTTTACTTCGTATAAGGAAGTAAAAAGGCAAAAAGAAAAACTTCCAGCTGTACAATCTTTGGAACTTGTCCACTTTATATTTTTATTTTAGTTAATTTAATTATGTTTATTAGTTTTAGATACGTTTTTTGGGAGTTCATACATTTCATAAACATTGATAAATCTTTTTAATTTTTTTATGTATGAAAAAATAGTTATAAATTTTGAATGTATTAAAACTTTTTGTAGTAAATTATATTTCAAACCGAAAGTTTTTATTTTTACTCATAATACCCAATCGTTTAGAGTATGAAATCTTTTAAAATAAAAATCAAGAAATTATGATATATATAAAGAAATTAAAAAAATTATTTTTAGTATTTAAATAATATAATAAGTATGTATATATATAATAGTGAGTGTGTGTGTGTGTGTGTGTGTGTGCGTGTGCGTGCGTGTGTGTGTCTGTGTGCATGCGTCTGTGTAGATGGGTAGATAGATAGAAGAACTTTATTATAGCATTAGGTCCCTTAAGAATAACATGAATGAACAAATAAACCAGAAACATCTGGCCATAAGACTATAAAATACAGATCAGTTAATGTTTACAATATTTTCAGTAAAATAAATAAGCAAATAAAATAAGTTCTTTCCTCGAAAAATATAATTAATTTTGAACAAAAAAAAGAGAAAAAAAAAGAAAAGAAAATGAAAAACACAAAAATAATGTATACAATATATGTATACTTACATATATTTATTAAGGTCGACCACTTGTTTAATTGAACATAATAAACTTATTTATATTGAAAATTAATTCAAGTTTCTTATTGCTATTAGCGGATCATATGCATGTAGTTTTTTTTTGTTTGTTTTTTTAGGAGAGATAGATATCGAAGCAGATCTAGATCAAGACAGCGTTATTACCGTGATCCTATCTACGCGCGTGGAGCCAGGGATGATAATGACCGGCTTAGGCTATATCCAAGGGCAAAGCGATCGTTATCCAGGGAAAAGGATCGTGATAGAGCAAGGTAAGCTATAGTTTTTTGTTGAGGTAATATTTATTAAGAGAAGCGAATTTTTATTATCTGTTAGTTTTATTGAATCTTGCCTTTGAGGTATTAAGGGTCAGAGTACTGAGAAAAAACGGACTCTATGACCTCATAGAGGATGAGTTCCATCAGCTAGTCACTCAAGGAATACAAAGCTTGTGTATGTAAGTAAAAAAATGCAGCGGACCCTGCCCAATTCAACCATATAAATAAGACAGAGGAGGCAGAGTTCGCTCTGGAGACAATCAAGAATAAAAATCAGGACTCCAAAAATCAGTTAAATCAGATCACAGTTAAATATTATTTTCTTGCTAACAATAAATTCATTGCATAAACAAACTGAAATTTTGTTTTGTTTTTAAAATAACATAAATGACAATCTATTTACTATTATAAAATGACAAATTCACCAAATTCTTATCTCATTAAGGAATTTATTTCTGTCTGCAATTAAAATTATATAGACATTATTTGTTTACTTTTTTTTTCTGTAGGTATGAGTCAAGAATCAGAATGGAAAGAGATAGGCACAGAAGGTCATACTCTTCAGAGAGGGATAGGTATTTTAGCAAAAACACATCACTTATCATGTTGTAGTTATTTATATAATTGTTAATTTTTTATCTATTTTTATGTTATAGAAAAAGGATAAGCCCACTTCCCAAAGGCAGGCATGATAGAATCAGTCCCAGGCATGACAAGTCTCCTGAAACAAAAAAGAAGAAAATTCAAAATGATAATAAATCTAAAATGGAAAGCTACAGATCTAAGTTGCATGATTTGGAGGTGGAAATGGACAATAAACTTAAGTATTTCAGAGAACGCCCGGAGAAACATCCACAATACTCAGAGGAATGGAAAAATTTCTGGAATAGACGGTATAAAGAGATTCAGCAATCAGGTAAAGATCCTAATTCATATGATTTTAAACCTGAATGGATTATTTTTTGGGATGGGCGAATGAAACAGCTTCATGAAGAAGAGCTGAATGTAAAGAAAGAGGAATTAAATAGTTTGCTTCCAAAAGAAGATAAAGGGCCAAGTAGTGATCTGCAAGATATATCACCTCCAACACCTGAAAGTCAAAAAGATGTTACAGTTGATGATATTAAAAATACTTGGAAAGCCCTCACTGGTTCTGATATAAAAGCCCCCCCTAAACAAAGGTCTCCCTCACTAGAGAGGAAATCGCCTGTAAGGAGATCACCTTCCCCATGGGAACAAGAGAATCGTATGGTCCACTCCAAAACTGGAAAAGTAAAGCATGCTTGGGATGCAGCTCCTCCTATAGTGCATTGCCTTAGAATGCTTTCTGTCCTCGAACAACAGCTTGGTTCTCTGGGACCAAAGGCATTAGAACTCTTATCCAAAGCCTTATCTATGGAAAAATCTAAAATTAATGAATCAATGGCTTTACTTCATGATGAGGAGATTCATATATTTTTTGAGACTGTCAAAGAAAAGATTAGGGGTCAGCTTATTGCTGGAATTGTTGTAAGGTATTTAGTAAATTCATGCCGCTCAGTGATAAACACCATCGAAAGTATGCTTGCAGCTTATCCTGCTAAGCCCAAGCAACCAATGCCACCCACTCCTGCAGTAGTACCACCTACAATAATTCAACCTGAACCTGTTAAAGTTGTTGGTGTGGGTATGGTAAACAAAATGGCTGTAGCCCAGCAAATAGCTGAGACTTTAGTTGGCCAGGGAAGAACTGATGTTTCTCAGCAGGAGCTTGAAGAATTGATAAATGCTGTTGTTGGCATTGCTTCATCTTCAAATGCTAATGTAAATCAATCATCTGCAGCTTTCATATCTCAATTAAATATTCAAAAATCCACTGCCAATTCACACATAAATGAACTCTTAGGCAATCTTATTGCTTCTGCTCAAAAAACTTTAGTTCCACCTTCAGTTGTTCCTATTGAAAATATTGCTTCTGAAGTAGTCGAAGCAATCAGCATCCCGCAGGTTCCTGTTTCCTTTGTTCAACTCCCATCTACATCTGCACCCGTTTTGAACATACCAAGTGCCACTAAACTACTTGATACTGTTACAAGTGCAAAAATTGAAACGTTTCTAAAAAATATTTCTGCACCTAGTAATAAACCAGATATTATTCCAGAAAAAGTGAAGGAAGAAGATGATGGAAATTCAGTGTCGGATGAAGACCTGAAACAGCGTTTAATTAAATTTAAATCTCTCAGTAGGGATGAACAACAAAAGTTAATTGCATTACTTAAAGACCTGGAAAGTAAGGAACCCCAGAGAGTTGAGAAACTTAGACAGTATGTTGCTGTTGGCTTAACACAACAGTCTTCTATGAGTGATTCAAAAGCAGATGACTTACATATTGAAAACATGAGAGATGGTAGATTTTCTCCTTTTTCATCAAGGACTGGTGGTACAAATCCTGTTGCTGACGAAAAAGTTTTGTCCAAACCTTATGCAACATTTAGTGATCGTGATGAAGACGATGATGATTACAGTGTTGAAGATGTTTACAAATCTGTCAGTGAAAAGTTAAAAAAGAAAGAAGATGAAAGGAAAACAGAAAAAAGGCTGAATTTGCCTTTAGATATTTTAGATGAGAATAGTGCATCATCTCGCCACAGTTTTAGTAATCCAGGAAAGCCATCTGTTACACCTCCTACATATTCTCAAACAAATCTCAGAACAGCATCATACACTGGGCAAAACCCAATCCAACCGTCTAAAAATGACTACATGTATTCTGTTGCTGAATCTCCAAATCTTCAGTCATCTGAATCTTTTGCTCCTCCCGTAGAGCCTAACTACCCTGGTCAAGTTGATAATCCTCATTTTAAGGGAGGCCCATGGGTTGGTGGTCCTGGAATGGATGGGGATAACAAATGGTTAGGAAATGAACAATGGTCTCATGGTGGGAGCCAAGATCCCTATTCTGCAGCCTCGAGGGTCAGTGGTTTCTCAAATACCTCTGAAGGTGGGACTTATACTGGAACACAGGATCATTATAAAATTGTTCCTGGGCCTTATTACAACTCTGAACAGGAACCACATGGATACTTGGGAGGAACTCCTGTTGATAAATTGTATGCTCCATTCAATGCCAACCAGCCATATCAATCTGGCATGTACAGCAGTCAAGGGGGACCTTACAGTTATCAGAAACCTCCCGCGCAGGGGCCACCCTATTATAGCAACTATAGGCAGTATTGATAGATCTATTCATGTAAATTATAAGAAATTTTATATATTTTGTACATGAGTTATATTTCAAAAAGGTATTGTTTACCTTATATTTTGTTTTATATTTCCTGGCTAGAAATAAATAAATGTTAATTTTAGTTAAATCCATTTTCTATGGTTTATTTTTATGACATTATTTCTGGGAAGGGGGTTAGCTCAGCAAGTAAGGCATTATGCTCCTATCTCCCAGGTCTGGATTCGAATCCGGCTGTGGCAGATAATTATTTATTCTGTTATATCAGCCATTCTGTTATTCTCACCCAGCCTCTTTAAAGTGTCCATCCTTAATTAAGGAAAAAACCTGGCGGTTGAGTGTGATCCTGATAAAATCACCTTGCACAACCGTTGGCCTAGAAACATTTCGTTATTAAGTACTGAAACCAAGACCCTCCATGGGTTGTTGTGTTTTTGTTTTTTTTCTCTTAGTTTTGTAAGATACTTAATTCTTGCTAACCGTTTTTTCTTAACGATCCAATAAGTTTTTATTTTTAATGTTCTCTTCTAATAAATTTTTTACTCTTTGTTTATGTCACTTTCTGTTACTGTGCAAATTGTCAAAAAGTAAATCATTTATGGAAAAGGAAAGGATTTTTCTCTTGTTTTTTTTTTAATGTAAGATGTATCTGTTTTAATGTATCTGTCAGAAATGGTTTTTCTGAGATCTCATTTAAGTTTTTGTAGGCATTTTTTATGAAAGTTTAAGGATGTCTTGCAATATCTAGGATATATTAGATTTTCAAGAAAAAATATTTTTAAGTGGAGATTTAGGCATTCAAATTACTATCTGTTGTTTAATAATAATTCAGTAAATCAAAATCAATGATAAGCACCGCTTGTTTTGTTTTCTGGGAGTTTAGTAAACTTTGTTTGGCTGTACACTGCGGCTTTGTTGTGCAGGCCTATTCTAAAAAACAAGTCACTAGACAGAGAGCCACCATACCTGAATTGGAATTTTGGAAGAAATTGGAAGCACTCTACTACAATGAATGGTGAAGCTGGGTTTCACTGGAGCTGGCCAATGTTGCCACTACATTTTCAAAACTAATTACTCCTTTATGCATTTAAGACTTATATTCATTATCATGGCTTAAAGGTTTTTCATATTTATGCTTCAAATCACAAACGTCATGTTGTTAAAAAAAATAAACAAAACGAGAACATAAATATTAGCTGATAGCTACATAACTGAAGTACGTTTTAAATGCGTTTAAAGAGTTTGTACTTTTTGTTTGCATGTCGATTTGGCTATGCTCCAATCCAATAAAGAATCAATATAGATTTATGTAAACTTATCAATTAATTAATTTATTTGAAAGTACTCATTGCAATATTAATTTTTAAAAGTTTAATTAGGTTTTCTATAAAATACACTATATTTATCCTTTTTTTATCCTCCAAGTTCTTAATTATCCACATAATGGCAACCCTGCTGCTGGCAATTGGCAACAGTTTTGAACAGTTCTACCTATAACCCAAACAAAAATTACCTACCCTTAAACTTTTAAATACCTATTTTCCATAGGAAATACACCAATGCTTTAATCAATACCCATTTTAGGAGAATCTCGTTTTTAGTCCTATTTTCCCTGAATATAACATACTTTTGCACTCTAATGGAAGGGGGTAAGAGTGCATTTATAACTGTTTCATAACTCCTAAAACAGGATTATGAGGGTTTTAACTTCAGAATTATGATGTTATACCTAAGGTATTAACATCCATTTTCTGCTCTAAAACGGGACACACTGTTTCTTGTGGAAGGAGGAAGAAGAAAAATAATTTTTTTCCGTGATTATTTTGTAAAATTAAACACTCTATTTACTAGATATTTACCTATAACATTATCTATATTATTTAGATATTTACCTATAACACACCTTTTTCTGTTTGGTATTTATCATTTTTGCTATTTTATCCTACTAATTACCCATGGGGACATTGCCTAAAAGCTGGATATGTAGTCACCTTATTTATACAGGGTGCCTCCAACAAAAAGGATAACCCGTTATAATGGTTTCATAACAAATATAACGCTGAACAAAAAGTTCCGATGAACAAGGGTTAGCAAATGAAGTCTTGACCATTTTTCAGACCAAAAACATGGAAACAAATGGGTAAGAGCACTAGTAGTTGACATGTTTAAGGACAATTTTTAACCATAAGTCTTTTATTTTTTACTTATTTTATTCTGCTCTTTGATTATTTGGGAATATTATTAATTCTTCTTTCAAAAGGTAAACAAGTCAACATAAAATTTTGATTGAATAAAAAAACCTAAAAAAGTTCTTTGTCTCAGTAGTTGATAGAGAAGTATTATATTCTAAAAATGGTACTTTCACAAGATGAAAACATTTAAAAATTTAGTATTATTTATTTAAGACACAAATATTTTTATACTAATAATGCACTATGTAATCAAATATGTAAGTAATTAACAAGTAGCATATTAGTAAGGAGGTAATGAATACTGAACCAAAGTCACTGATTAATAAACCTTGACTAGAAATCAGATACCCTTATAATTTATAGGTACTCAGTTCTAAGAATGGGTTAAAAAGACCATTATCTATAAAAGCAAGTTACCAACTATATAGTCATCGCTGTATCTCAAAAATAAAACAAATAAAGAAAATTGAAGTAAGACGGATTATAATAACTTCCAGAAATTAATATCCCAAATAATAAAAGAAAAAAATATATTACATGTTAAAGTATTAGGGACTTGAATAAGTTCTCGCTGTTTCCCGACAGATGGTGTTATCTTAGTCTTTTTGCATCAGGCAATACTATAGCCAACTTTATCGTGAAGCTCCACCATTAGACTCGAAATCACAGTATATGTTATTCCGCCGAAGTGTAAACAACATACTTTTTCATAGCGTTAAACATGTCGAATTTCGTGCCAAAAAAAGAGTATTTGCGGGGAATTTTACTACATTCCTTTTTTAAAAAAAAATCTGCATCTGAAGCACATAGAATTCATGTGGAGACTTATGGTGACCATGCTCTGTCGGAAACAACATGCAGAGATTGGTTTAGACGCTTTAAAAATAATGATTACTCATTACTCTTATATTATGCATTACTCGATGAAGACGCAAAATGAACTTGCAGAATCATTAGTAGCTGATCACACAACAGTTTCCAAACGTTTAAAAGTATTAGGAATGATTCAAAAGCAAGGAAAAGGGGGGCCGTACGAATTAAAGCCGAGAGATGTCGAACGGCGTTTTTTCACATGTGAACAGCTCCTCCAACGGCAGAAAAGGAAAGGTTTTTTGCATCGTATCGTGACTGGCGATGAAAAGTGGATACACTACGATAACCCGAAGCGTAAAACATCGTGGGGTAAGCCCGGCCATGCATCAACATCGACGGCAAAGCCGAATATCCATGGTTCCAAGCTCATGCTCTGTATTTGGTGGGATCAGCTGGGTGTAGTGTATTATGAGCTCCTCAAACCCAACGAAACCATCACGGGGGATCGCTATCGACTACAATAATTGCGTTTGAGCCGAGCATTGAAGGAAAAACGGCCTCAGTACGAGGAAAGACACGACAAAGTAATTTTGCAGCATGACAACGCTCGGCAACATGTTGCAAAACCGGTCAAAACCTACTTGGAAACGCTCAAATGGGAAGTCCTACCCCACCCGCCGTATTCACCGGACATTGCTCCTTCCGATTACCACCTGTTCCGATCGATGACTCATGGCCTGGCTGAGATGAAGATGCCAAAAAATGGATCGATTCGTGGATAACTTCAAAAGGTGAGTAGTTCTTTCGACATGGTATTCGTATGCTGCCAGAAAGATGGGAGAAAGTAGTGGCTAGCGATGGACAATACTTTCAATGGCATGTTCTTTACTGATTTTTTTAAATAAAGCATTTATTTTCACGAAAAAATAGCGAGAACTTATTCAAGTCCCTAATATATATTGAATTGTCTTGGAATAGCATACTATGACAATTTTCCGTCCGCGGCTTTTCTCCGAGACTACTGGACCGATTTTCTTGAGATTCGGCACCAATGTCACAGGTCACCCCTGGATAATCCTCAGAATTCTACATTACCATCCGTCTGTTTGTTTCAAAATGGCGGCCGATTAGAGATCTCATATGCCCATAACTCGGCCATTTATAAAAATAGAGAGGAAATGTAAGGTGTTTTGGAATCAGCGTAACAAGGCATTAAAACAAAAAAATGAAAAACAAAAAATCTGTATAATTACCAATTAAAGATAATCCTCGGTACTCTACATTACCATCCGTCTGTTTGTTTCAAAATGACGGACGATAAGAGATCTCATATGCCCATAACTCGGCCATTTATAAAAATAGAGAGGAAATATAAGGTGTTTTGGAATCAGCGTATTAAGGTATTAAAATAAGAAAAAATAAAAAAATCTCTATCTGTAAATGCTTTTGGTTTATTATTTTCGTATTAAAATTTTTGTAAGCTCCCCCTCAAAATTTGAGGTTTTACGTTTCAAGATACGTAGAATCCAAATATCGAATAAAAAAAAAAAAACGCAAAATTGTTTGTATTTAAACGAAAGCTGACGAAATTCCATACAAAACGAAATAAAAATCATTTAAATCGGACCTTGAGATTAGATGAGATATAGTGCAATGAACCTCGTAAACTGATTCTCCGGGCGCACACAGGTGGAATTCCCCGAAATCGTGGTCAATAATCGGAAATACCAACATGAATATTAGGACTAAAAGTCATTATAGTATAATTATCAAGGTACCCGGGTATTATAACGTGTTCACCTTTTTAGTCGTTTTTTCTCCGAAAAAAATAGACTATTGCAGTGGGTCGAAGGTCGGCGGTGAGCGCCGGGCCTGCGATTTTTATCCGTTTCATAACCCCTAGAGCACGATTATGGAAAATTTGGAGATGTCTGATATATATTTATATATATATATTTTTCCCCCGCTACATTTGAGCACCTCCAGCGGCCCCCTTTGGGTCAAATGAGCTGAAATTCGGTATGTAGGGCTTTCTTCAAGGCAGAACGATACCATTAAAGAATGGGTATATTCCAGTCAAAATTGAGGTATGTCATTTTCGGTAAATTGTCATTTCATATGTTAGGGGACTGTCTTCTGTGGGTCTCAATTTTTTTCTTACTCCTCCGTTTTTATCTTTTTTTAACGGGAAATACGACTTTAGTGAAGGAGTTCTATTGCTCACGGATTTTTTTTTTCTTCTTTTGTTTCACTGTAAGATATTTTGGTTGAAAGTTGACCTTCACTGAGAACTTTGAAACGGTTAAAAGCATACGTGTTTTTTAAGTTCCGTTTTTGATTAAGTTTTTGTGAAAAATTCAAGAGGATGCCATGGAGCCTATAGCTGGGGGTAAGTAGAGTCTTATAATTTTTATTTTATACATATATTTATAGAACCTCTGAGACAACATTTTTTTAAAAATTGTATAGTAAAGGTACTGATGAAAATAACTTTTCGTTTTTGCCTGGAGAAAAAGTAAATTTCTCCACGTTTCTCCGTGATGGGCTTAGCTTCTCACTTTTATTTGACAAATGCTTGGTAAGATTCAGTTTTTACTTGGTGCGATAATTTGCGATCTTCCTAGAAATAATTTTTTTAATTGATTTTTTAAATTTTTGAAATAATTTTAGCTCGGTAAGGAAGCTCAGGAATCGCGAAATAAAGATATCAAAAGATACAGGGAATTTCACTCCAGAAAATTTTCGAGAAAACAAACCATGAAGGGTATGTTTTATAATCTTTTGGTGTCTTCTGACCCATTGATATCTGGCATGAAAACATCTGTCAAAAAAATGAAACAATATCCTTCAGAGGTTTTGGCATTTTTCGAAGAACCGTTGCTCTCTGCTGAAAAGGATATGGAAAGTATTGTGGATAATGACGATGATGATGATGATTATTAGTTATGTATATTAATTAAATAAATCTACAGGTATATCTGATAATGTATAATTGGTATTATTGTGTCTTAAATATAATTAACTTTAACTTATTCAATTTGTTTGTTTTCAAGAACCTTCTTGACTACCTGCTTAAAATATTACCACTTATTAAAGAAAGAAAATTTACAAAATTTTTTACAGATTTTTTATATTTGACTGGAACAAATATTTAAAATAAAGGCATAACATAATTTTAATTTTTGTTAAAGGTACTCGGTTGCAGCTCGGGTAAGAAAATAAATAAAACTTGTATTTTAAAAATTATTCTTCTATCTAATGAAATTCAGTTACGCCCGATTTATGAACGACATCGCATATGTTATGAAGAAGGGTGGGAGGGAGCATGGAGGAGAGGGGGGAGACAAAAGGGTTTTACTTCCTTTTTTTGGTTAAATATATTCAAATTAGTTTATATTTAGGTGTTTTGTCTTATAATTATTCGATTCAATAATATTGACCAGCATTTTGGGGAATTCCATCTGTGTGGGGCGGCTAGTGATAGGCCTTGGCCTCCTGACTTATCTATTGGGCTTCTGACTTCCTCGTATCTCTCTGTTTTATCCTTTCTTGGATTATTTCTGCATTTCCTTTAGCTTCCTTAATCTTTCCTTTCTTTTTTTTTCTATTGAAGTGCACATCAAATATTTCCTCAGTATCATTTTACATCACTGCCTACTTGCATTGACACAGTTTTTTAAATTAACACTCCAACTTCGGCACTCTCACGGCGATCATCTTGTGACAAGCTTCAAATTTCTTTTCCTTTGGTGCCTACTGCTTAATTTTTTTTATTTGGACAGAATAGATATTTTTGAAATGTTACTAAGTGGAAATAATAAACCATTGTGTAATAATTTGCAGCGTTTTTTTATTTTATTTTTTAAATAAAAAATAAGATAAAAAAACTTCACATACACACATTCATTTCATTTCACATACACACTCAGATGCTCATTAAAAAGGAAGGTTATTAAATTATCAGTGTAATTGAAATATACCACTCACTCACTAACTGAAGTCTATGAAGCTCAAATTTTTAATGATGGATCTCCTTACGTTGTAAATGTGCAATAAGGCGTGATTTGAAAAAATTGTAAGTGATTAAAAAACTTATTTCTAAAACCTAAAAAATAAACGGAATTTTCACTTTTTACAGGCGAAAGACCTTCTAAGGGTTGTTAGGGTTAGGTTCATTAAATAAGCTTATTACGTAAGGAAAAAATCAATATATTTAAAATCTTTAAACAAAAACACCATGCAAATTATAAACATAAATTAAAAGAAAAAATAAAATTAAACATTCTCCTGAATTGACTGTAAAAAATAACTATTTGCATGCCAAAGAAAAAATATAAAGAAAATGTAAATACAGCTTACTACTCTGTTGCGTAACCAATTCACTAAAATTAAAGTAAACAGGCTGTTTTACTATTTTATACATCAACTACAAACTACAATACATGCTTTATTACATTTTATAAACAAATATAAAACAAATGTACATAATTGGGTAAGCACACACAACATAGGCAGTAACAAAATAGGGTTAACCCTAATGTGACCATGGTGATAATCAGTCCCCAGATGTAATAGTCTTAGATGATGTTAATACAGAGTCACTCTGGCTAACAACCTCATCCACTGCGATGGGAAAAATCGCATTTATGTTGCAAATATGTCACGACGGTATACAACCGTTATGCTCTGGAGCTAAAGCTTTTGGTTGATATCTACGCCAAGATAGAGACAGAAAAACTTTATAAGGTTCAGAGCAAACTGCGGGTGGAAAATTCTGTTCATCATAAAGATGCCATATGAGTAAGGAAGATGGTAACGTTTCGGATATTTGAAAGATATCTGTATTTCCATCCTGTTTCACTAGTGGGTCTCGTTACATGCATGAGAGAACTCAAGATGTGATGTCTTATGATCGCCATGATTTGTTTATCATGTAATCCGAAATGGTCTGAAATTTGAGATGCCTCATGGCAGACACAGCATAATAGCTCGAGTGTTTCATTTTAAATTTAAAAAAAAAATGATATTTTGACTAAACGATCCATTTTCAGTCCAAGTAGATGTTACATGCTTACTGTGGTGTGGCAGAAGCGGGGCTTATCTGCCTCACGCACACAAAATGTGTAACACAATTATGCATTTATCCTTACTATGCAGTTATCCTTACCATTAACGTATATAAATTAAAACGAAATGAAATGAAATATTCGCATGCGAAGCCGCGGGCAACAGCTAGTATAATATATAGATAACGGATTTCTTAATCAAATAAATTTAAAATACTTTAAAAGCTCTCATTAATTTAGAGCTTGAAAATTCATTACACAAAGAAAATAACAGAAGTAAATTTATTAATAAAATAGATTAATTAAAAATCAATGACGATTGATTAGAAAAATTGAAAGAAAGCTGTTTCTTGTTTTATATTCTCATATTTTGAAGCTAGTAGGTGATGTTTATATCCTCTTCACATGAAGACATTTCTCAATCTATGGAGGAGTTTTAGTACATTTGTCCAAATTTATCTGTCTACTGCGTAATTTTAAACGTCTAACAATTTTGATTATACTAATTATACCAAAATTTCCTGGTTAGCGGTTATATTTATTGGCGTGGTGTGATCCAGCTTATCCGTAACAGAATGGGACTCTTCTCCGTTTTTCTCATCTGCGTCGTAGTTTGTAAATAGTTCTGTCTGTGCGAAGAAGGGTTCTGCTTGAGGTGGGTCCTACGTTTCCGATAGCTGGTTAATATCGGGTACTAGTGGTTGACAATCAATTAAAGTACTAGTTATCTCATTAATTTAGATTACAAAAAAATCACTTAAAACGAAATCTAGTTGTGTTAATTAAATGAATTCGTAAAAAAAAACAATTGAAATAATGAAACAATAAGATCGTTATCGAGATAACAGCTACCGGAAGTTATTGGAGAAGTTCCTTCTCCAGATCTGGAAGGTTTCAACCTCAACAGCCGTCTGTTGCTAACTTGGAATGTTTTATTAACATTCTCACTGTTACAAAACCCTAAAAAAAATAGGGGTGTCTGACTTCTTTAAGTAAAATACCTTCAGTTATTAAGAACTTTTTTCCAAAATTGATTTAGATACAAGTAAAGCCATATTATAGAATGCTTTCTACCAAACTTTTAGCTACTATTGCTTTTATCCTACGTTTTTCGACACTTATTGGCAATTGATGAGTAGAGCACTCATTACAACAAAATGCGGATAGAAATTAACGTCATGAAGAATTATATTTGGCGTCGAATGAGATGAACAACAGCTCGGTTGATCACACACGGAATCTTTGGAGAATTATAAATTGCTATGCAACGCAAATGGTGTATGCATGAAGTGTTGCTTTTATTTAGGATTATTGTAAAATCTAGTTGTGAACCTTCCTTTTTGGTCACTACATGATCACCGGAAGTAGTACTTTAATTGAAGGTCGTTATTGATTTTCACCAACAATTATATTAAAGTATAATGCAAAACTTCTCAAATTTGGTATTTATAATTTATATATTGATTTAAATAGCGTACTAGATTTTTTGATCTAAATTGGGAAACCTGAAGAGGTACTTTACTTGAAGGTCATTATAAACTTTAATAAAAAATTATATTAAAATTTAATGTAAAACATCTCAAATTTGGTAATAGGACTCTTATATCAATATGAATGAATTTAATAGATTTTGGTTAAAATTGGTGAGCCGAAAAAGGTACTTGAAGGTCATAATAAGCTTACATTAAAAATTATATTAAAATTAAAGACAGAGATCATGTGGTTCGGTAATAAAGGCTACAAACGCGATTTTTTTCCAACTGTGATTAAACATTTTTATTACTTGTTTTAAGTGTTAAAATAGAGTATAAAATATTTTTTTTTTCTCCCCGTTTGTGAGATGAACAAGTCTGCAGCAGGAGAATAAGAAAGAAGTTAAGAGGGTTCTTCCGCTTAAAATGTCGAAACTGTCGATTTCCAATGCTTTATCTAGTGACATTGACAGTTTTAATGTTGTCACGGAACATGGAGAAATCTCTTGGGAACTTGTTACTTACTGAAAGAAAACGACATGTAATAACGGAATGAAACCTTCAGAAACAAGAGCTTATGTGTGTGTATTTAGATTATTTAGATAAGCCCCGCTTCTGCCACACCACAGTAAGCATGTAACATCTACTTGGACTGAAAATGGATCGTTTAGTCAAAATATCATTTTTTTTTTTAATTTAAAATGAAACACTCGAGCTATTATGCTAAATATAAATATGTATTTAGTTTGTAAATAGATGGATGTCGCGATACCGAGTGTCGTTTTGGGGATTTTGCAATCTTCGGAAACTAGTAACCAAATCCAGGAACACTTTTTGAGCCACCGATTTATAGTTTAATAGACGTACAAGGAAGTCAAGTGTTGTCCAAATCAAACTTTTTTTTTTAGGGCAATACGTACTAGAGCTGTACGTATCAACTCATACCAAACATATAAAGAATAAAGAAAAATTATTAAACAAAGAAATCAAAATAATGATAAAAATATGTAAAATTGTGATATATATATATATATATATATATATATATATATATATATATATATATATATATATATATATATATAAGTTATAGTCTGAAGCATAGTATTATTATATTTAATACCAAATCTCTTATGTAAACAAGAACGGAATGTATATAAGTAGGATTACTAAGAGGAATAAAGCAGTCTTGATTTTGTCTCTGAACGTGTTGTTTCTTTAACCTTATTCTTTTTTTTTATCTGTTTTAACTCGCTGTCACGTAACTGGTGCCGAAACCCGGGACAAAGTACGGTCGGAGCTTAAACTTTCCGAAACCCGATTTTTGATTTATTTTTTATTTTTTTTGAATTTCGGTTGCGTGATTGAGAAAGAGCGGAGATATGGCGAACAATGAAATACTGAGGCCACCAGTGTTAAATATACAAGCAAATGTTCCACCAATGCTGGAGATCCCACCAATGCCGGAGATCCCTCCTCTACCGGAGACCACCTTGGCGGCAGCGCATGCGAACGCACTAGAGTGGCTGAAAATTAAAACAGCGACGTCACAGGACCTGAGGAAGGCGATATCGGACCTGGAGAGATTCACCGGAGAAACAGGTGAGCTTAATCATTTTTTAAAAGGAGGAGATCGCTTAATAACGAGAATAGAAGCGAAGGCATCGGAAAACCTGTTGGGCCGTGAAGACGCAGAGGCGTTGAAGGCAGCCCTAATATGCAGGATAAAAAGAAGTATCTTGAATCAGATCCAGGCAGACGAAGAAACACCGTGGACGATAGTTAAAGAGAGGTTAAAGAAGGCGTTCGGAGGAGGCAGGTGGACTCCGGAAGAAGACATCTTCCAAATGTTCCGCGAAATCAAACAGCCACGACAGTCGAGCGGGCAATATGCAGGGACACTCTTAGCCAGGTACAATAGGATTACAGAGAAAATGCGGGAGACATGGAGTGTGGAAGAAGTAGAAGCCAGGATGGCCTTCCTGTCGACGATACTTAAGGTGCAACTGGCCAAAGAGACAGGGAAGAAAGAAGGCCTACCTAGAGAGCGGACCTTCGTTGAATGCGCTCAAGAAATGGTAGATATGAGCGCGAGAGATGAGGAAGCCCGGATGGAAGTCGAAGAGACCGGGTGGAGCAGAATGGTATATAGACGACCCAGAACTGCACAGACCAACTGGAAGAAGAGAGAGTTTGGAGATAGTGGTAGAGAGAGGGCCGCACTGGGGGAAAGAAGACCAGGACCATCAAGACCAAGGAACGGCGGTAGGAAAGAAGAGCGGAAGTGTCACGGTTGTGGGAGAACAGGACACCTAGTAGCGCAATGCCCACGCACCAGATGTTTCGAGTGCGGAACCGAAGGGCACATCGCCCGGCAGTGCCCCTACATCTACAGGAGGAGAGAGACAGCACAGCCGGAACCAATGGAGGTAAACGCCCAAAGGGTTCGGAGGAGAAGTACTTCACGGAGACTCAGCGGATCATCAGCTGATTCAACTGGAACATCCGAGAATTCTGAATCAGAAGACGAAGTAGACGATCCGGACAAGAAAAGCGGACAGAGGAGCAGTTGGAGGCGAGTTTCGGGAGGAAGAAAGCACCGAGAGGATGTCTGAGGGGAGTGGCGGCAGAGAGGCGACCGCAGATTGGTAAGTTACAACGTGAGAGGAAAGCACAGCGGTCTGCCTATAATCAAAGTGGAGGGCGGAGTGAGATGTCTGGTTGACACCGGGAGCTCCAACACCATCATGTGCCGGGAAGCGCTAGAAAAGCTGAATGGCGGAGAGAGGACACTCCAGATCCAGGTATGTTGCTGTAAATTAATCACCCTGGGTGGCCCATGTGAAGTAGAGGGGGAAGCAGAGATAGGGTTAGATAGATGGGGATCTAGAGGATCTAATTTAAGAGTACACATTGTAGGGGGTATGCCGCGAGACTACCAGGTCATTATAGGGTGTGATCTGTTAGGAAAGGTAGGCGCGAGGATTAAGAATAGCAAGGGAAAATGGAACGTGAGGATAGGGGGAGAAAGGTTTAAATGTCAAAGCCTCATAAGGGATCAGAAAGCACGGGTAGGCGCGATAAATCGAACGGAAGACTGGAGACAAACGTTGAAAACAGAATACGGGGATGTCTTCTTCAGGGAGGGCGACATACTGGGAGCAACGGGAAAGACAGTGCATGAAATCCCGCTAAAACAAGAAAGAGTGACCTACGTCAAGGAAAGGAGATATTCCCAAGCGTTACGTCACCATATCCGGGAAGAGATAGAGAGCCTAAAGAAACAGGGAATAATTATAGATAGCACATCCCCCTATAACAGTCCGTTGTGGGCAGTGAGAAAAAAGAGTGCACCGGGCGAGGAAAAATACAGGGTAGTGATAGATTATCGAAAACTAAATGAAAACACTATCGATGAGAAATACCCGATTCCCCGATTCGAAGACATTTTAGACAGGCTGAGCGGGGCAACTATATTTAGTACATTGGATTTAAAGGCGGTGTACCACCAAATAAAAATGCATCCGACGGATCAACCCAAGACGGCATTCACGTTTGAAAGAGGTCACTACGAATTCACTAGGATGCCGTTCGGATTAAAAAACGCCCCCATTACGTTCCAGCGCCTCATGGATGAGTTCTTAAGGGGTATAGATGAAGCGGTGTGCCAGATCTATATGGATGATCTCTTAGTTTTTAGTAAAACCGAAAGCGAGCACATAGAACATTTGCAAAGCGTATTTAATAGGATGCGACAATTCGGACTAAAATTATCCAAGGAGAAGTCACTATTGGGTCAGGAGCAAATCAATTTTTTAGGACACACCATTTCAAAAGAGGGAGTCAGACCTGATGCTAACAAAGTTGAGGCCATACGGAAGATAGCGGTGCCCCGGGACGTAAAAGGTATTAGGAGGTTATTGGGGACGCTGAACTACTACAGACGGTTCGTACCGGAAATGGCAGAATATTTAGTTCCCCTCAATAATCTACTGAAGAAAGGGCGGAAAATAATAGTTACGCCTGTGATAGAAGATAACATCCGGAAGTGTATGGAGAAGTTACAGATGGAGCCAGTACTCGCGTTCCCTGATTTCGAAAAGTTATTTACCATCACAACGGATGCGAGCGAGTACGCGCTGGGGGCGGTATTATCTCAAGACGGAAAAGGGGGAGAACGTCCCGTAGCATACGCCAGTAGGCGCCTTACGGAGACAGAAACCAGGTACAGCGCCCTCGAAAGAGAACTGTTGGGGATTGTGTGGGCCATTGACCACTTCAGACCCTACGTATTCGGGAGAAGATTCCGAGTACATACGGATCATAGACCACTGCAATGGATTGGGAAGTTAAAAGAATCCTCCGCGAGGGTTACTCGGTGGAAAGAATTCCTAAGTCAGTACAACATGGACATCGTGTACAAACCGGGGAAAGAGAATGTGGTGGCGGATTGGCTGTCCCGAGCGTTAATGGTCAACGTGATAGAGGAAGAGGAAGGGGAATCATCCAGGGACGTGAGGCAGTTTCTGCGAGAGTGGACACCGGAAGGGGAGGGTGAGCATGGCACGACGGACGACAGACAGGATCTTTCAGAAGATGAGAACCCAAGCGACGAAAGATCGACGGACATGGAAGAATTAGAAGAAATTGTCAACGACAAGCATCGACAAATAATCTGGAAAACCAGGACCTCAGGGTTGATGAAAATCGAGTATACCCGGTATGGAAACAGTCGCATCACGATCATTTGGTCGCAGCCGGGAGCTAGGGACGACCAAATCTGCAGAGCTCTGAAGGATGCATCCAAACCTGGTAAAACCCATCATCTATATGTCGGGAATAACACGATTTGGGAAAAGATCAAACGAATATGGCGATCCGAGCGAATAGGGGTGGATAGGACGTTCGTTCGATGTAAATTTATGGTCGAAACGCTCAGAGATGTCGAACAGCAGAAAGAGGTGACGCTCGCCTATCATCAGGGTAAAACGAACCACCGCGGAGTGCACGAAACATTGCAGGCGTTGCGAAGGAGGTACTTTTGGTGGGGGATGAAAAAAACGATTGACGAAACCATAAGGGGTTGCGAAGTCTGTCTCAGCACGAAATACGACAGACACCCACCAAGAGGAAGACAAGAGGAGACACCCACCGCCAATACTCCGCTGAGCGATCTCCAGATTGATACTTTTATCTGGAGGGGTTATAAGTGGGTAACCATGATTGACCTCTTCAGCAAAATAGCGATGGCATACCAGATTCAGGAACGATCGTCAGAGGCAGTGTTAGAGGCCCTAAAATTGTGGTTCCAGTTCTACGGAGTTCCAGATCGGATCTCGTCCGATGGAGGGCGGGAGTTCGATAACGCCAGCATCAGAGCGGAGATGAAGCTGTTGGACGTGGTGTGGCATCTCAACACTCCCGGTCATCCCAAGAGCAGGGGAAGTATTGAAAGGCTACATAGCACATTAAGCGACCACCTGAGGGTGTACCAAACGGATAAGGGGCTAAAGCCGGACGTGGCGATGGCAAAGGCTATTGTGGCATACAACCATTCTATCCACACAGTAACGGGTTTTTCCCCATTCGAGATACTTTTCGGGCTTCGCGGTCATCGGCGGGACTATCGGGGCACGACAGCGGACGAGGAGGAAGTGGTCAATAACACGATTGAGCGGAAGAAATTGTGGCTGAAAGTCCAGGAAAAGATAGAGAAGGAAAAGAGCAAGAGGGTCGCTCGAGACAATCTCAACCTTAGGGATATGATGGGAGAGGTGAAAATAGGGACAATAGTGTACAGGAGGCTAGGCACTAATAGAGGTAAAGAGTTACTGCGTTACGAGGGGCCATTCAGGGTGGTGGTAATTAGAGAGCACAATATTGTCACCATTGAGAGTGTTAAAAAACCCCTAAAACGTAGAACAGTTCACATCGAACAATTAAAGCTGCCAGCGATAGAAACACCTTTGTAAGCTGGAGTATCCTCGTCTCATTACATAAACTGTGTATATAACAAATTGTTCAACATTTTTTTTTGTGTTTTGTTTCGTAGCGTTATTATGATTTTTCTGTGTGACCATAAGTGCGCGAGAGTGCGGTAAGTGTTCTAAAACGGCTATAAAGCCACAAGAGGTTTCTTTTTTGTTCTTTTAAGGTACAGATAGCTGTAAGTAGTTTTTTTTTGTTTGTTGTTGTATGTATATATATATTTCTCTATTTATGACAAGACAAACCAGAATTGTTTTAGAATTTTTTTTTTTGTTTGTTTTTTGTTTTTGTAAGAAGTTTACGAAGAATGTCCGTAAACTGGCGGGGGGGAGTTATAGTCTGAAGCATAGTATTATTATATTTAATACCAAATCTCTTATGTAAACAAGAACGGAATGTATATAAGTAGGATTACTAAGAGGAATAAAGCAGTCTTGATTTTGTCTCTGAACGTGTTGTTTCTTTAACCTTATTCTTTTTTTTTATCTGTTTTAACTCGCTGTCACGTAACTTATATATATATATATATATATATATATATATATCACAATTAAAATTTAAATAAACAATAACAATATAAGTAAGCAACCAAGATAAAGAAATTAAAGGTAAGAAAAATAAAATAAATCATCTTGAGCACATTCATATCTATATACAATATTTACATTCTGCCCTCGAGAACTCCGAACCAAATTTTGCCTCCCCTCCTTGTGGATGGCAAAGTAAGACTCCAGGAGATCCCAGCCGCGTCTATTGTATGGAAAGTCACTTTTTCAAAATTAATAAATAAAGCTGTGTTATTTTCATAAGTGCTCACTTCAAAGGTTAATCAGAACCTTTTGGACCTCCATTTCAGTATTATGCATTCCCTAAATGATGATGTATTTTCTTCGACTGTTGACTTCATGCATTTACACATGTAGCAAAATATTTGTGTTCCTATAAAATACCTTATTTCAAAATCAGCTAATATAGCTACTAACAATAACTCACTAATGGATATTTATATTTGCAAAACGCGAGAAGTATAAAGAAGAAAGCAAGCAGAAAATGAAATGCTGCAAAAACATTACAGTTGGATTTGGGAAACAAGATTGCTTATCTTTAAGAAATAATGTATTCTGTTGAACACTTGTCATAAATGCTGGGAAATGTTCTTCTCATTAATTACAATTAACCGAGGCTCAGTATCTGTATCAACGATCAATACATTTATTTATTGTAATTAAAAATACTGAAGATCAAATTCGACAACAGCTGCAAAAAGACTTGTTGAAAGAAATATTTTTACAATGTTTCAATCTATCTTACGTATTTCTCATAACATCTTTAACTAATCAATAAAGATATTTTCAATGGCATCAGATTTTCTTTCTTTTATTATTAACACTTTTTTCTCGATATTTATTAGTTCGTTCATCATGGAATGACCATTTTTATTATTTTCGAAATTCACTTTAATACTTTATCTTTATTGATATACGTTTTCCCTCCAATTCATTACTCACGTTTAAGTACAGTTTCATATATAGGTAGTTCACTGTGGAGAGATATGATTTCCGTGCTATATTCTTTTATGAGTTTAAACTCGGGCATTCGGTAGCCCAAGCTGCAAGAAATATTAATGCAGCATTTGGGATACGAAGTGGAATGAACGGATCATTCACCCTTGTTCAATACCAAATTATGCCCAGTCTGTAAGGAAATGAATCTTCTTCGGATGGTTCGAACGGATACTTCAATTTCTTGAGTGATAAGATTACGCCTATGATAGATAAGATTGCGAATTTATTTTCTGTGCCGAATCGTTATTGGAGTGTACCTTCGAAATGTCGAGTACGGCAGACGAGTCTCAGAAAATCGAAAGAACAGCGATACTAAAGAAAAGAAGTCTCAATACACAACTGCTGATAGCAGTCTGTAACAAGGATCCTGTTAAAGTTGAAAGGTAAGCTCTCAGAGAAAATAAATTTTTCAAAAATATTCTTTTCTCTGGGTTTGAATACAGTTTTAATTGATTTGTAGTAATTATGTTTTATATGCTAGCAACATTATTGCATTCCGACATTTTTAAAATTGTTATTTTTTTGGATGGTAAACAGTTAAATAATTATGTGGTAAAATATTTAAAGGACTTTCAGATGTCCATGGTTATCTACAAGTTGCCACTTTTTCTGTTTTCCTTTTTTTGAATAAAATAGGAATGTCGAAATAAATTCGGTAATTCTGCTAGTAGGCTTGAAGCATCTTTTATCTTATATTGTAACAGCGATTTCTTATTTCATAATTATAATTTATAACTAGAGGTTATTACCTCTTATATAGAGTTTATAGAGTTTTACTTTTTTTAAGCATTTGTTTCTCAAGATTCATAACTATATCTACAACGTTTTAATCGTCCTGCCATGCTATGTTATATTTTTAGCATGACTCCAATATGAGTAATGAATTGAAACACTCGATAAAGGAAGTACTCGAGCTTCAAGTAGGTATCGGTGATGTGCTCTCACGATAATATTAATCGAAATTGAATTTTTTAAACAAATTTTTAAACTAATTTTTGAATCAGAGACATTGTCATATTGGTCTTATCATCTCTTAGAATAAAGGTTTCAGAAATTCTCCAAACGAGCATTAATTATTTGGTTTGATTATTTGTTGTTATTTATTGGGCTTAGCATCCTTGTTTTCTAACGTGGACAGGAAGAACGGGTTGATTTACAGTTACTTAGATGACTAACATAGCCAAAATGGGAAGGTCGAATTTGCCATGTTTGGGCCAAGTATAAATGAATCGGCAGCTCGAGTTCAGAATTTGCGCGAAATCATAAGAGTATCTTCTTGTTTTAATTGTTCTCACTAGATTTGATAACGTTGTTGTCTCTTTTTAGCTGTAATTGGGGTCTAATTAAACTGCAAAGAATACGATACAATTAAAATAGCGCTATATAAGTTTTAACCCTTGATGTTTGGTAAAGTTCTGGATGTTTGCGTTTATTATTGCACGTTGCAAAAGAGTGTCAAATTACGCCTGAAAATCAACTTTACAGGGGTTCACTGTAGGTATGTATTAAGATGAATGCAGAATAATCACATCCTACTTGTCCCCCTTTAAGAGGAGTTTTTAAATAATGTTACATTCGTTTGTAACTCTCGATCTTCAGTTCTGGATAATTGCGTAAATTGTGTATTTCAAAAACGTACAGTGGTTCATTGTAGGTATTTATTAAGATTAATGGGAAAGAATTATTCTACTTCTTCCCGTTTTATCCGTTTTTAAAAATAATTCTGTATTAATTTGTAACCTTCGATGTTTGGTAAATATCAGCGTACATTGTTGCGCATTATAAAGATGTCTGATGTGGACACCACATGACTTCCTTGTACGCTTATTAAACTATAAATTGGCGGCTAAAAAAGTGATCATGAATTTGGTTGTTAGTTTCGAAAGATAGCAGCAGTATCTCAAAAACGACACTCGGCGTAGCGACGCCCATCTATTGACGCACACGCGCACACAAACCTCTTATTTCTGGTTTCTGGACGATTTCAAGAACCTGCTTAACTTATATCTTATTCTGCTGCTGCAGACTTGTAGAGCTCACAAATGAGGTGGAAAACAAGTATTTTACACTCAATTTTAGCACATAAAACAAGTAATCAAATTGTCCAATTAGAGTGGGAAAAAAACGCGCTTATAACCTTTGTCACCTGGCCATATGATCTCTGTATTAAATGCCGATATACCTTGTGATTTAACTTTATTATGACCTTTAAGTAAAGTACCCCCTTCGGCTCTTTAATTTAAGAGTATCACCGCGAAGGGTACCATAATGCAAAGTTCCATATTATACAGATTCAGAAATTCTACTTCTAATCGGTTTCATTGGATTTATTGTTTTCAAGGTACCAGGAAATGGCAGCTCATTTTGCATAATGGTTCCTGAAATGATGAGATGATGTTTATCTTCAGGCCTGCTTTTCCAGCACAAGGTCTGTCTTGATTGTCCTGGTATTCGTGTATTTCTATACGTTCTGCACATCCTGAATGAAATGGGCACATCTTAAAACCACCGACGGAAGTTCTTTTGCGATTGTAGCCCTGTCATAGCCCAAAGCAATTGACACACCTAGTCAAAACGATGTGGTATCTATGATTATTTTAAGAATAGTGGACCTATTGTCAGTTTAATGTTTTTTTTTTTCAGCTTGCTGAAGGATGGGGCTAACCCTAACACGCGTTGCCAGACTAGTATGATGAGCGTTTGCCACCTGGCGGTGTATTATGGACAGAAGAACATCCTGGAAGCGCTGCTCAGGTCGGAAGCAGACCTCCGAGCAAGAGACATAGCTGGGATGCAACCTCATCATTTGGCTGCTTTCAAGTACACATTCATGTCATCGGTCCAATGTCTGGAAACTATTTTTCAAAAGGATCCAACCTTAATAGATTCTGCAGTCGAAAAAACAGAATTGAGGGTTTCTGAAGATCAGCTAGACTCCTTTGTTCACGACCATGAAGAAATCTCTAGATTGGTAATATATAAACATAATGTAATATATATATATATATATATATATATATATATATATATATATATATATACATATTAAAGATTTAACACTTTAAATCGGGTTGTAAGTCATACACAGTTTTCAACTACTTTCTTAAGCTGTTTGCTTATTCAGTACCTTCCTCGTGTACCGGAGCTTAACAGATAAATACTGAGGAGGATCCATGCATATAGCTGTGGATCGAAACGTCCTATATGCTCCAATAAAAACAGCTTAAGAAAGTAGTTGAAAACTGTGCATGACTTAAAACCCGATTTAAAGTCTCAAATCTTATATATATATATATATAGAGAGAGAGAGAGTGAGAGAGAGAGACAGAGGGGGAGAAAAAAACGTATATGATGTTAATCGGTTCTATGAATACATAGATATTAAAAAAAAAAACCTTGTGACCCAAAACAGATAAAGGTGGCAAATACCGAAAAAAAAATAGGTCAACTATATAAATAATAGAAATATGAAGATTGAAAATTTAATTTTCTTCTGCTTTTGTTTTTTGGTAGATATTTTTCTATAGAAAGAAGAAACAAATAATACGTCTAATAGTAATTTCTAGTATTATTAAGTGCATTAGATGAATAAGGTTTGTGAAATTTGATATCTTGGCTTTTTATTCATTTTTTAAGGTGGTGAATGCATAAATTCTATTATTGTTCGAAATAGTTTAACAATGACTTTCACGTGACTCTGAAGGTCAGGAAAGGAAGATTTGTTTTTGAAAAATGTAACTAGATATTTTTCAGTATATTATTGCGAGAATATCTAACATTTTGTTGGAATCTTCCAATTATGTCATAAAGATAATTTTTGTTTGATTGTTTTGCTCTCATTAATTTTCTGTTTCTTTTGAACTCTATAATTATTTTCAGAGTTAGACTAATAATTTGTGAAGGCTTGCCTTTTCTCTCTCCTTCTCCACCCTTTCCCTCAAATATTTCCCTAGAATTAATCGATTAAGTTCTTAGTATCTTGTCAATGATTATTTTGATTTGCAGGTTCCCCAAAATGTTAGCGAAGGAAGCACTTTGCTATTCCTTGCCGCTAAATTTGGCCTCAATGCAATTGTCGAATTGCTTTTGAAACACGAAGCCGATGTGAACATAGCGACTAAAGACAATCTCACAGCTCTTGATGTTACGGGACTCGAAGAAATCAAAGTATCAGGATGCTCGGTAGTGACTAACGAATATATAGACAGAGGTACATCTGACACTATTATTAAGAAATTGTTAAACAATAATTCTAGGCCCACGAGGAACGCACTTTATAATGCCGTCGAAACTGGGAATCTTAATGTAATGATAGAATATTTAAAAATTATCTCTCCTGAAATCATAGAGGAGGAGAAATCTTCCTTAATATTTTTAGCGATTAAGAACAAGGAGAAAAATGACAGAAACAAAATGTGTTACAACGAAATTCTCGGAAAACTGCTTGAAAATGACGCGAATGTTATCAATATTCCGGACGACGATGGGAAAACTCCTCTTTTCTTAGCAGTCGAAGAACAGTGGATGGAAGATGTTGAATTGCTGTTGCAGAACAACGCTGATTTCACTATCCAATCCTACGATAACAGAACTGTATTTCATCTAGTTGCGGAACAAGGCAACTGCGAATTGCTCAATGTCCTTATAGGGAGTCTGACAAGAGAGGTATTGCCTGTTTAATATTTTTCTATTTATTTCTATTATATGTCAATATTGTGTACAATCTTGGTTATTATATATTAACATTGAGGCCGTGTTGGCCGAGTGCTTCGAGTATAGAGGATGTGCTGAACATAAGTCTGTTGATTGTGGATTCATAAAGGTAATGCCATCCTGATTATGAATATACTCCATAAAATGAATCGGAAATGTCTATTAGAGAAATAGAAGCAAAAAAAAAAAAAAAAAAAACAGAAAGACAGTCCTTAAAAGAATATTTTGAAATCTTATGAATACAGATGGTATGAATAACGTAAACAATGAGAGTACTTTTTTTTTTTGCACCAAACATATCGTCGTTTCCATGGTAAATTTGCGAATGTGAAAATCACTACTTTTCAGGAGAGCAAAAAAACCTTACATTTTTCTGTGTATAAGGGCCGATTTCGATTATTTGAAAATTATATGTTGGTGCTGTATTTCTTTTATCTCATAGTTTCGTGTTTAATTATTGTTTGACCTTTATAATAATAAGTGTATTTGTTATGTTAACATGGAAGCTTCAGACTTCCAGACATTTTTCATAAAAATGCAACTGCTTTTCATCACTTTCTAATGTAACAGGTTCCTAACTTTACTACAGGCAGTATCAACCGAAGTACTGTCGAAAAATAACAAAAACAAAAAATCGAATGTTTCACAATCGTAAGTTTAACATGGGACTGACGGTATGAGCGGTTAACATGTTAATAACAACATTATAAGATTCTCCAAGCAGATATATTCTATTGCTAAGACCTGATTATCTTAGAAATTTTGTCCGTACTGAGTGAAGAATCAATTAATAGAAAAAGACAAACCGGATTGTTTGCATTTTATAGTCACCTAAATAGTAAAATCTCTATCAGATAAACACGAGCGCTTACGAGATGAAAACACATGTTTATTTTATTTTTATACATGTTTTATGTTTTATACATGTTTAGATTATTTCTTTATTTTACTTTCCCTTACCTATATACGAAGTATATAGTAAGGGGAAGTATTGCGATCGTGAAAATTTTCGAATTCGAGTTTTCAACGGAATACATGTTTTAAGGTCCCCTGAGTCCAAATGACCAAGTCTCACAAAATGGTCTGTGTGTCTGTGTGTATGTGATCAGTCTAGCTCAAAAACGGAAAACTGTACGATACTGAAATTATATATTTAAGGTTAGCACATGCATGTGATGTTACAGCAACATTTTCGTCAAAATCGACTAACCGGAAGTGCCACTTTATATAATCGATTTTACACATTTTTACAATTTTCTCGAAAACGGCTCTAACGATTTTGATGAAACTTGCCAAAATTATTCTTCATAAAGACCTTTAACTTTTTATTTATGTAGTAAATCACCGAGAAAATGCAGGAAAAAAAGGTATGAAGAAAAGAATATTTTATTTTCTCATGGCTTAAAAAGTATGCATTTTACGGTAATTTATCTATAGACTTTTATGAAAGGTGATCAAATCATCTAAAAAAGAATAAAAGAATCATCAAAATCGGACCAATAATAGCAAAGATACAGCACATCGGACTAACCGGAAATGATAATTATATCATGGATATTATAATTGTTTACAATTTTCTCGAAAACGGCTCTAACGATTTTGATGAAACTTGCCAGAATTATTCTTCATAAAGACCTTTAACTTTTCGTTTATGTAGTAAATCACCGAGAAAATGCAGTAAAAAAGTTATGAAGAAAAGAATATTTTATTTTCGCATGGCTTAGAAAATATGCAATTTATAATAAATTATGTACAGAATTGTATGAAATGTAATTAAATTATCTAAAAACCAATAAAAAAAATCATCAAAATCGGACCAGTATTAGCAACGATACAGTGTATTTTATGAGGAGCATAAAATAGATGGATACCCGAGCGCATCCGAAAGGAGATAGATGCGACCGAACCTCCTCCCACCAATCCGCCAATCTGTTGTAAACATTACGCTCCGTAATAAAGTAATTTAAGAATACAAAAACGGAAATTAACTTAATAATTTCTACTTTCACATTATTTAATGGAAAGAAAATGTTTCTATAGAAACTAAACCAACAACTTTTAAAATATATTTGCAACTTGACAAAGTTAAAATATATAGGTAGTGTACAGAATTGTTGTACTAAAATTGTTTTAAAAACTATTTTATTGTACTTAAGTGGGAGAAGAATTGAATGCTGCTGAGTTTATTTCAAGTATTGTTTATGTGAACCCTTTAGAATTATATTAAAAAGATAATTATTATAGGGCGGTAAGGGAAAGTTGTGTGATGCGCGCACCGCACCAGATTTTTATTTACAAAATGCATAAACAAATATTTGTAAATACTATAATTAATAGACATCTCTAAATTTTTAATGTAATTTAAAAAAAAATTTGTTTATGACTACTCTTGAAGCACTATGTCGGTTCGAATCCGGCCTGGACTGGTTGAAATGTATTTCGTGGGGGACCCATAGAATGAATTTCGATCTTCCCACTCTGGCTAGAATAGGTTGGTAACCTGTAAGATAACCCGTCTTGTCTGTCTTGATTGGAGCTGATAAGGACGTTGAACCCCAAATAAATAAATTAGAAAAACATAATAACATTCCATACAGATTTCCGAATTAAAAATCAAATCAAAAAGAATTCCTAAACCGACCAAAGCAGTTGGCTATCAGTAATTTAATCAGTATCTCTAACCATTCTATTGTTTTCAACTCCCTGAGTCCGTGAGCATTGAAGTTGACTTTGTGATATTAATTAATTATTAATACGGAACCTTTCGGAGAGCTTCATAATATTTAGTCTAACTAAAATAGGCTATAGCTGAAATTAACATGTATCCAATCATTTACTCATGTACCCCAGTGCAAATAAAACATGTCCATGTACATCCACTTGCACCAAGCACATGCAGTTATCATTATATTATATAAGTTTTTAGGCCCCTCCAATATTAGTTGATAGTGATTAAGCCAATTTTAGAGTGAACAGCATTTATTTTAATATCATTAGAAACATGTTTACAACGTACTAGAAAATCGACATTTGGTTGAACATACCTGATAGGTGGCCCTAACTGCTTAGATGTAGCAAATGATTCTGATTTCGTTCTGTTTATCTTGCCTGATAATATATCTCGTGGTTCTAAACTGCTCTCGGCACCTCTTACACCTACTACTTATGCGAATCTGTAATGGTATAATCAGTGAGGCATTTGTTATACTGCCGCTCACAGGCATGACAGATAATGCATTCTCTTCCAGCCGCTCCTATGTCTAAAAACAATTATTTCTTTATAGTTAAAAACTGAATGAAGATTATTTTAAATTTATGCGTGCTGTATTGAGCTGTTTTTCATTCTTACTAATTCGTTTGAATCGAAAAATACAACTTAACCCAAATTTTGCCGCTCCCCGAAAATTTTCGCTAGGCAAGCGCCAAGTCTGTGCGTAATTTATGAATAATTTATTCTCAGTTATTAAACAGATTCTTATATTATTTCAGCTTTGTATGTTTAGAATTTACTGTTCTTAAAATGCTGTATACTTTAGTTTCAGTATCAGTATGGTGGACGTGCTGTTTCAATATTTGCAATAATGAAATTGAACATATAATTTCTTTTGCAGGTCGTCGATGAAATGATTAATAAAATGGACAACGAAGGATACACCCCTCTTTTCAGAGCAGTGGAGGGCAATCATCCCTCCATCGTCGAATTGTTACTAAAATATCCTTTTAGGATTCGGCACTTGAGCAGCCATGGAACATTAAAAGGTACGCTCCTTCATACGGCAGTCAATGGCTTGTCTAACAACGACACTACCATATTAAAAAAGATTATAGTTTTCATAGTGTCTAATAACAGCTATAACCTAGACTACCTCAACGAGCGAAATTCGGAAGGTCTCACTGCACTCGAGTTGGCTGCATCCCTGGGTTATCGAAATTGTATAGAATTTCTTCTTTCTTACAATAAGCAAATCAAAGATCATTTCCTCCAGTCCATCGTTAGCGGAAAAGACACCTTACTGCACCTGGCTGCTAAAGGAGGTCATTACAGGACTATAGAGTACTTGGTAGACACCTATCCGATTCTCATCAGCATAGAAGACAGTAAGAAACGTTCAGCTCTTGTACTTGCGGCTCTTGGGGGACACGAGAAATGCGTATCTATGTTATTGAAGAGAGGAGCGAGCCTCGCCGACACTGACAGCACTCTGAACCGTTCCGCGATCGACATCATCATGAACTATATTCCCAGCCCGGTCCAAATGATAGAGCAGTTGCTAGATAGTTTTACTGGGATGAAAAGAATAAAGAAAGATCCGGTTAATTTCGCAAATGCTTCCACTATCACAATTGATCACCTCGATTTAGAGGATAACGATTGCCATAAAGTGTTACTTGAAAGGAGTGAGAACTCAGGAAGGAACCAGCCAGACAACGTGGATTTCGAAGTGCTACTCGAATATTCGATGCTGGTGGCAGGACAGAGAGAGATGGAAGTGATCGAAGCAGTCAGCGAATGCCAATTCGACCAGCTGAAGCAAATTTTTTTCTTGCACCCTTTGGTGAAAAGTTTTCTCACCCATAAATGGATGCAGGTAGACTTCACCTTCACGGTCCTATCTTTTATATACATAGCGCACATTTGCTCTATCACTGGATTGGCTCTATCATTTCGCAATCATCTTTTTTCGCTAGCTGCCTGGATCTGCCGGGTTGGAATTTGGACGACCATAGTACCCGTTATCTGTATGGTAAGATGTGCTTTTTATTTTTTGATATTTTTAATTTGCTAACAGAATTCCAATTCCGAATTTCTTAAAAAACAAAACAATCTACAGTAATGAGTTGGGACGAATATCTTGAATTAACCCAATATTTTCAACTCATTCCAATTGGATTAATTATTAATGTTAATTTCCAAATATATCATTTTATTTATTTATATAAAAATAATCTTCATAGTAACCAACTGAAAAATACGACGTGAAATACCCTTCATAAGTAGAGGCGCTTTCAGTTTTGTAATTACTGCTCCAGAAGCCGTAGTTGCCGAAAGTGTCAAGGCGTCACCTAAGCAATCTCGAGTCTGCTGCAGTGCCGCACAAAGGAGTATTTGAGCTTTAAAACCAGACAAAATCATTTGAAGATTTTTTTGTTACTTTCATGCAGCGACAAATGGGATATTTGAGCTTGAAACCAGAAAAATAGTCCGAATCAGGAAGTTTGCGAAAAACTCCATTAATCCCATCCTTCTTTAATCTTGATAACCTATTTTCATCCCTCCGAATTCTTTCATATAATTCTCTTCTGGTGAAATACTGGACGGTTTTAATAGATTTTAGAAGGAAATACCAAACTAAATAACTATGTTCAAATAATTATATTTTTTACTCATTATATTTGAGGTAATAAAAAAACAAAATGGTGGAATATTGTTTTTGTATAACATAGATCATATTAGCCTAAATTTTATGTTTGCTGTAAACATTCAAACCGACAAGACCCGATACACAAACAAAAACATGATTATCCAGTAATATCAAATGAACAAAAAGAATTATCCAAACATTCTTCATAAAAAAGCTTCGTATACGAGCAATGCAAACAGCTACTCAATAAAATGTTACAATAAACACACAATTTAATATGGTAAACAACTCACAGGGATGAAACCACTGTTGATTATGGGACTTGAAATTCTGACAATGGCTGAGTTCTGGCTGACTTAACAAGAAGTGGCAGGAGTGGGGAAAATTTATTCGATTACATTTTGATGAGCCAGCTATCGAGCTTGAAAAATGATGGATTTAATGGAGTTTTTCCAAACTTCGTGATTTGGACTTTTGTCCAGTTTTAAGATTCAAATACTTCTATGAGCGCCGGGTCGATTCCTCCGGCCTGGACTAGTTGAAATTTATTTCGTGATGGACCAACGGAATAAATCTCGACTTTCCCACTCTGGATAGAATTGGTTGGTAATCTGTTGGAATAACCCGTCCTGTTAGCCTTAACAGGAGTAGGAAAGGTCGTTAAACACCAATAAAAATAAAAAATACAAAAATTTCTACACCAGCAAGTCAGTGTAAAGCAGGTAGTTTCCAAACAACTTGAAGGCAATTAAGGGCTAACTGTATACAGCGTAATTTTTCTTTGGGAAATAGAGAGTAATTTATTTCTTTAAACATGTTTATTGGTGCGTTGAAAATAAATAACTAATACATGAATTGGAAATGAAATTAACTTTTGTGAATATTGGTAAACCCAGATGAACCTCTCATTATAAATTATTGTCTTGATTATAATTATAGATTAGGTATTAGGTTAGGTTAACGTTTCCGACAATTCAGGCATCTTCAGGAATGGAAATCACATTTACACAGACTAATCAAGTAGAAATAGCACATCTCACTTCAACAGCCTATTGCAGGCTAAGCAAATAGAGATGTTATGTCTCTCGTCATCAGATTTTATGTCTACTCAATACTGGAGTATACGATGAAGTGTGCATCGGCAGTATGCCTGCAAAACCTATTAGGTGTTACTGAAATAATAGGAACTTACAATGTTTTGAAGGTATATTCTTGGTATGTTAAATTGAGAGATGCTATCCCGAGTCTGCAATAAAGTTATTTTGCAGTTTGATCTTATGATGCCTGGATTAGCAAAATTTTGACCGGTTAGTCGTTGGCTGCTGTTTGATACTTCTGGAAGATTCTGGAATAATAAAATAACCTTATTTTAATTATAACCACATTACACACATATATAATTTATACAACGCCAAAGTTATGTGCATGGTGATGATTTGAGCAGATATTAAAATATTATATTTTTTTGTTTTTGTTTTTCTATAGGAAATAATTTTTTGGCTGCTAAAGGGAAAAATATATTCTGAAGCGGAAATTTACACAAAATGGTTTTCGATTGCCACAGCTGCAGCCCTGAGCATAGCACCTGAACTGTGGTGGGGTTCTTACCTGGCTTCTGTGACTGTTCTTCTAGCTTGGGTGGAACTTCTGCTCTTCTACGCCACGAGCCCGACTTGGGGTCTATACATCCTCATGTTCTTCGAAGTTTTAAAGAACGTATTACAGGTATCTATTTAAAATAAAATCCGGAAATAAACTTAGAAGGGGATGGCACAGTCAATGGGTCACCCATTTCAACCAGTGGTTCTACATCCAAAAATATTGGACACGCGAACCGGCGTTCGTTCCAATGGGCCTCAGGAGCCGAAAAAACAAAATAAAACACGAAACTTCTTTATTTTATATCTCGAGTTTGGAAAATGATATCGTGTTTTTTTAACAAAACGTTTGTTTTTCAGTGTATATAAAAGAAAAATACAAACATTAAAAAATTATTGCTTTTTGGTAATATAAATCGAAAAACATGTTAAGATTATTGGGTAAACAAGACTTATATATTTTTCACTCCAAAAATCGTGGAATATTTTGATTCAACGCACCAAAAAACATTTACGTTGAAAATATCATCGAAAAAAAAACAATAATTATTTTTTAAGTTTCAATATTTCAATCAAGAGTTCAATATTTTTAAGTCACGAAATTACGTTTCGATTTAAAGCTCTGTATCTCATCTTCAGTTTAACCGATTTTGATTTTCTTGGACTGGCTGTAAAGAGGGAAGTTTTTTATTTCCTTACATATAAACAATTATTGTATAATCTAGAATGACTGTTTAAAAAAATATGATTACAAACTAAAAAATCGATTCGCCCGAAAATTTGAAAATTTTCAGATCGGGTTTCATAATCGGATTTTTCAGAATGCTAAAACCAAATTCGATGCCAGTTATGAATGATAAAATTCTGTTAATATACTTCATTATGTTGAACAATTGTGTTTTCCTTATATTTAATTCAATAGAACCATCAGATCGTTCTTAAATTTAATAATTTCATTGAAAAAAATGGATAACTCTAAACTTTTCTATTTCAGGGTCACAAATCATGTATTTGTATTACTTATTACACTTTAAATAAGACCTTAAATTTTTCAATATCCTATCAATTTTAAGATATCGGACTCTTTTATCTATATACATATTATTATATTAAATTATTATTTGTGATACAGTAATACATTACATAAAGGTAATACATAAAGGTTTTTTGGTGCCCAGAATTAAAATTTGTCCTAATTTTTGGAGTGAAAAATTCTATAAGGATTGTTTACCCAATAATCTTAACATGTTTTTCTATTTATTTTACCAAAAAACAATATTTTTTTAATGTTTGTATTTTTCCTTTAGTTAAATAATTAAATTCCTTTTTTGGAAAAACCATATTTATATCATTTTCTAAACTCGAGATATAACATAAATCAGTTTCAGTATCTTATTGTCTGTGCCCTTCTTTTGTTAGAGAAATTGCAGACTGTTGCAGTCCGTTCGCTAAGAGAATGCCTCTAAAACATCTCTCACTGTCAACCTAATTTGGCATTTCCAAATCATTTCATTGCCATTTAACTTAAATTATATTAAATAGCCATTTAGTCATTCTCCTCTAGAAGTTCTGTGCACTTTATCTTGTTTATGCGAGTTTATACATCTACCCAGAAGCGAACGAACTATAGTTCATTATCGTAATAACCCAGCCTTACAGTGGTGGCTCGCTTGTAGGAACTACAGTATCCCCATTTCCACTTGATATTACCATTAACATTCAATATAATGTTACTGATTTTATTTAACTCTTCCTTTATACTTGTATGATATATAATCCTTAAGCTAAACACCAGTTGCCATTCTACAATTTATGAAAAAAGATACAAAAATCTTTCCATGTAACTGTGCGCTTGACAGTTCCACCGGCGCATGCGCACATAGGAAGCTGCACGCGAGGCTGCGGGGAGAAAGAGTACTGTCAATCTCACAGTGCCGATCCTTGCGTGTCGGTAGAAGGTAATCTTTTTCGTTTTTTTTTTTTTGTTTGTTTTTTTGCTCGGCCTTTATGGTTATCGACCATATTCCATATTCTTGTATGGAAAACTTCAAGATAAACTGTAGAATTACATTGTTATCCTACTTCTAAATATTCGATTTGATTAATTTTTTTTTTTATTCGATTTTCCTTTCAAAGAAAACTTTTATCATGACCTTGAATCCCCAATTTTTCCGCTCAAAGTAAAACAAGAAGAATGGATTTCATTTTTAAATAAATTGATCAAGCTTGAACTTTGACCATTTATGTTATAATAAGTAAAAAATGTCTGATTTTGTTCTTTTATGATTTGTACAAGCTTCTGATTAAATTTTCTTTTTTTACTCATTTGTTTCGTTTTATCCAATTTTAAACCAAAGGCTGAAAATTGTCTGGAGCAGCATCCCCCAAATTGTATCTACGAGCCACCACTGCAATCTTGTATTGATTAATGGCAATGTCGTTTGTAATTAATATATTTATTTATGACCTCAGCTATTTGATTGCATAGAAAAATTATTCATATCAGATAAATCTTATTGATCATATCGCAGGTGTGTCGTTCTTTAGAGAGAGCGAAGCGACATTTATATTGATCTAAACAATTAATCAAACCTAAGCAGTCTTCATGAAAATTGTCTGGAGCAGCATCTCCCAAATTGTATCTACGAGCCACCACTGCAATCTTGTATTGAATAATGACAATGTCGTTTGCAATTAATATATTTATTTATGACCTCAGCTACTTGATTGCATAGAAAAATTATTCATATCAGATAAATCTTATTGATCATATCGCAGGTGTGTCGTTCTTTAGAGAGAGCGAAGCGACATTTATATCGATCTAAACAATTAATCAAACCTAAGCAGTCTTTATGACTTCAAAGTTTTAGGTTTAATCAACGTTCGACTTACAGATGCCCGATCCAAATAAATAAAATAGTGTTAGTGCCATGGATATCAAAAGTCTACTAATTTATGACCAGGCATAGTTCTTTTTAATATTCGTTCAAAATATCACTTTTTTTTTTTAAAACTTTAAATCTTTATCCACACCTGTTAATTATCTTATTAAAAATCAGTAAATAGGATGAAATGTAATATAATACTTAACAAATAATTCTTATTATCTATATAAGATTATTTATACCATGTTTTTATTATTCTCTTCTAGCATACCAATTTTCATGTTTTATTTTATACTTAATACTTAATCAATTTTATATTTGTTTATCATTCAGGAAAAAAAAATTCGGAGAACTCATTACCTCTTTATGTAATTATTTGAATGCATTAAAATATTTCTATCTCGTGTACTTAGTAATGTTTTATAATAATTTTATTTACAAAATTTTAATATTATTATTAATAGCAATTATAGTTACCTAAGTAATTTCTAAAATTAGATTCGATTACTGCTCATCCTTACTATGCAATCAGGGCCTTCCCAAACTGATCTACTGATCATGGCAGTCATTAATAAGTACATTAATTATAAACGATGTTTTTAAAAATTCGATAATTTGTTCAGGATATAAAAGGCTAATAACAGTTCTCATTTCATTTGAACTATTTTATCTGTTAACCTTCTGTTCTACCTAAATTTTTATATTCAACTTCACGTAGGATTAAGATAAATTGTCTAACATGGATAGACTGAATTGGTTGGAACTAATAGACCAACATTTAGTCAACTGATATTCTAACGATTTAAAAATTATCATTTCAGGTAATATCATCGTTTATATTTCTCTTGGTTGGTTTCGCTTTATCTTTCTTCATACTCTTCAATGGACGTCATCCTTTTTCTGATATATGGAATTCATTAAGTGAGATTTTCGCCATGATGATGGAATTGGGATACAATGATATGTTTGACGGGGAGTACAACGAAACGGAACCTTTAAAAATCTTCGGGCGCGTCATGTATCTTGGATTCATGCTTCTGGTTATAATGGTACTGACCAACATCATCCTCGGGATGTCTGTGGGCGATGTCACCCAACTGGAAGGCAAGTCGAAGCATTTGGCCAAGCAGGGCTCCTTTCTCAGCCTCATGGATAAGTTTTGGTACAACGATAGGCTCCGCTCGTTGCTCCCGAATCTGCTCCTGAAGCAAATCAAAAAGTGCTTCCACCCCAAACTCAAAGGCTTCACCATCCATCCGAATAGAACATCACCTGAATTGAATGAGGAACTGGTTTATGAAATCATGACAATAATTTCCGGCAAAAGACTCAGGTCTGTCGATTTACACAGCCTATCAAAGGCAGTCCACCTTGCTAACAAAAGGATCGACCACGTTTCTCAAGAAGTTGAAGCTATTCATAAAATTTTAAAATCTGAGTTATAGAAATAATCTAATTTTTTATTAAATTGCTTTCAAGTTTGGTTCGCCTCGCGGGAGGTTTGGCCGAATCCCTCTTAATTAGTGGAGACCTTGAGGTCAAATAAATATTTATTTTAAAAAAAATAGTATAGCGACAAAAATATCACAAAAATAGCTACGGTTTTATATAAGATAATGGTTGATGTTTCAAAATGGTTTTCGTAAATATGATTATTCCCTAAGAAAATTTGTTTTTTAGCATTGGTTAAAAATCCAAAGGTCCATTGTGTGTAAAGTATATTTGCCTTTGAAAGCCGAAAGGATGAACACTTTTTCTACATTTTTAGCTTATTTTTCTCTTTAATTTATCGTTATTTATATCAAATTGGAAAAATAGTTTTAACTTTATCATTTTAAATTCTAAAGTGTTATAATAAAGTCAAATTTAAGCATGTATATATGTGTATCATATTCATTAATATTTATATTTTCCAGCTCGTAATATTTTTTATAATAAATATAATTTAGATGTTCCCTCCTTCTTCTTAACTATTCATTTCAACAAAAGAGCACTTTTGGATGATTAATTATCATTATTTGTTTATTAAATTATACATGTTTAAATGGAAGCTGAATATTAGCAATCACAAATTCCTTATTAATCTTCAAGCAGCTCTCTTGTTTGGATGAAAAATTGTTATCATTTTTTATTATATTATATTAATTCTAAATGTATTATATAAAAAAAAAAAGTAAATGTATTATAAAATATATTTTATTTCTTTTATCGACGCTTGTATTTTTTTTCTTCACATCCAGATATCTCATTGTATCCCAGAGCTTTGACCGATGAATTGAATCCTAGGCCGTGCTGAAATCTACAAAAAGCACATGTACTTCTTCATTGCCTTTCCGGTGTTTTTGAAATATAAGTCTAAATTTTGATCGGCGGTGCTTCTATTCTTTTTCTTCTCCTTTCTCTTGCTCTTTTGACTTTCAGCGCCGAGCTCGAGCCTTGGTCCACTTTTGCCACTCATTCCTATCGGACATTTGGCCCTACCTCTTTGCTCTTGTTTTTTCCAATCCTTCCAAATGTTCCCTATATGTAAGCCGGGTGTCTGGCATTCTAACCACCTGAGCTGACGATCCTCTATTTTTATTTTCGCTGAGACTATACCTAATTCGTATGCATAATTTAGATATTTACATGGAAAGAATATCCTTAATGAAAAGTCCTTGATGTTTTTTATTTTATACCACAAATTGCAGAAGATCACTTATTTCAAATTCTTGTACAATCAATCAGACTTTCAATGGTATCAATAAGACGCCATGCCTTTATCATGGATAGAGTATCGCTAAAAGGAAACAATGGATAGTATTTACTAATCTTCTTCCATATATATATTTTTCCCATTCGAACTACCAAAATTTAAATGCTAGATATCAATGTTGGAAAGAAAAAACTTCAAAAGTTGGTAGTGTTAGTGGAAAAGTTGAAACTAGTTTTGTTGTGAGTGGATGGTTGTGATTGGATATGGATATGGATATGGATATGGATATGATCAATATGGATGGTTGTGGGTGGATAGTTTTGATCTTCGATCTTTATGTTTCCATTTCCGTTTCCATTGTGATAACAGGTGGTTAAGGAAGTTTGAAGATGAAGAAATTAGGTGCAACAATGAATCTCACATTGGAACTGGATAACTGAAGAAAAAGGCAGACAAAGCACAACACAATGGCATATCAATAATATTCACTCGTTCAAATACCAACTAGATGTCGCTCATATTTCAGGTATTAGATTTCTAGTGCACTCAGCTGTTAGGTCCATATTTGTATAGAGGGAAGTAATTACAATACATATTCTAAACTGTCTCACTCTTTATGTTTTATAAAATTACAAATTGAATTGTTAATCCTATCTCGAATAAGAATAATGATGCAAGATTGGTTAAGTATCTCAGTAAAACCAACCACAACCCCATATTACAGTCGTTTATCAAGGACTAATTAGACCTTATTCCTACATAGCCATTGGCCCCCATTGGAATTACTTTTGAAGGAGTTCCTCTCAATGGAGAAATATTCCACTGTGGAAGGATTGGATCTTTTATTATTTCTAAGTGAACAATATACCACCGCACTTCTGTAATCAGTATAAATCTAAACAAATAAATGTTGTTTACTTTTCATTAATGAATTTTTAAAAACAAAATAATAATAAATAAATAAAAAATCTACATAAATTGCTATTGTTTTATTAATAGTTATTTTATTATCACAATGATTGAAATAAATTAACTCGTTTATAATTATTTACAAACAACAGTCTTGAAACATTCATTCATTCAATCGGCGCTACAACTCGATGTCGAGTCTTGGCCTCCTGCACCAGCCCCCGCCAATTATTCCGATCCTGTGCTGCTGCCATCCAGCTCCTCACACCCAACATGGTCCTAGCATCTCCAGCCACTCCATCACTCCATGGAAGACGAGGTCTTCCTCTTCGCCTTGTTCCATATAAAACCTCCATCATTATTTACTTTGGCAGATGATTCTCATCCGTCCGAGAAACGTGTCCGACCTATCTCAATCTACTGAGTCTAATAGATTGCAGCACGTCTGGTTCCTTAAATAAATCTTTGAGTTCCTGGTTTCCGACGTCCAAAGATTTTACACAGAATCTTTCTCTCAAAGACCAACAAATTCTGCTTACCAGTTTTGGAGATAGTCCATGTTTCTGAGCCATAAAGGAGAATTGGTCGAATACTTTAGCATAAGAGAACTTTTGTGTCCTTATACGGCAAAACAATATACGGCTCCTAAAATATGGACTTTTATATCAATATAAATAATATACTAGATTTTGGTTAAAATTGGTGAGCCATAAGTACCCCTTTAAATAAAAAACTTAACTTACATAAAAAATTATATTAAAATTAAATACCAAGATCTTATGGTTCGGTAATAAAGGTTACAAACGTGATTTTTTTTCCCACTATAATTAAACATTTTTATTTATTGTTTTAAGTGTTAAAATCGAATGTAAAATAATTGTTTTCCTCCCCATTTTTGAGCTGAACAAGTTTGCAGCAGGAGAAAAAGATATAAGTTAAGTTGATTCTTTCGCTTAAAATGTCGAAACCTTCGATTTCCAATGCTTTATCTAGTTGTCACGGAATACGAAGAAACCTCTTGGAAACTTGTTACCTACTATAAGAAAACGACATACAATATAAACCTCCAGAAACAAGAGCTTATGTGTGTGTGAGTTTGTAAATAGATGGATGTCGCTATGCCGAGTGTCGTTTTTGGGATCTGTAGAAACATTGCACCATCAAAGAGAACGTCGGCATGAGATTTTAGTTTGGAACGACGAAGTCTTTCTGTGCTTTATGTGCTTCCTTTTTGTAATGTCTTTAAAACAAACATAAATTAAGCAAAACACCTTGCTCGAACTCAAACGTTTATTTTGCTTACAAAAACCGTTCATCACCAAACAATAAAAGAAACATGTGTCTCTCCTCCGTTCCGATAGGTAACCAATCAATATCGCCTATACCACACTTTTGATTACTATACGTATATAGGTAGATGATCTACTGCATATTAGTCGAAATGATGAATTATATACACCAACCATATCTGGACCAAAATACCGAAAACTAATACATTTTTAGCGTTAAATTTTGTATATATAATTAAAATAAAATTGCATTTAAAATATATTCAACATACCTGAAAATTAAAATTACTCCAGCATTTGCAAGCCAAAAGTGATATATGTAGTGGGTTAAGTGGACCGATTTTTTTTCGGATTTGGCACCGAAGTCACAGATGTCATTCTTGGATGATCATTAGAACTCGACATTGCCATTCGAAACATCTATCTATTTGGAAATAATAAATTATTGTGCAATAGTTTGCACTGTTTTTTAAAATTTCCAATGCATAATTAGTGATAAACAAAGACGAATGGGAGTGGTCCATTATAAGGCACTGAATGTTGTTTTAATTTTATATGTTAATCTATTTGGTATCTCTCTTGCTTACATTAGTAAGAAATAAAATAAATAATTCATATTCATCATATACATTTTCTTTATGTTTGAGCTAAAGAAAAGTTAAAAATTGATTTGTTTGTTTTAAAACAACACTGTTGAAAACCGGCATGCTGTGTTGTATGTAAACTTTGTTAATATCTTAGAAGGTTATACTTTTAAAATTAGCCGACTTAAAGCTTTAATAGTGTAAGAAATAACTGTTGTTATTTATTACTGAGTTTTACTGTGATAAGAACTTTTGTTATTCGTTTATACCAACTAAAATAACTGTTATTTTAAGTAAAATTAAAGTTTGAATCCAAACATGGATGCAGACCTGTATGATGAATTTGGAAATTACATTGGACCAGAATTGGAATCAGATGACGAAGATGATGATGAATTGCAGGATAGAGAACCAGAAGGAAGAGATTATGATGTAAGTTTGTCTTTATTCAGTATACAAATGTTTCAAGATTTACAAGACCCCAACTGGAGGGCTTTGGCTGTAGGTTTCACTGATTCAACTTCTACTGATCTAAAGAAATATAATTTAGGGAATTATATCATGCCTAATTGCTTACTTTGGCATTTTTCTTTTATAGCCTAAATGATTGGTTACTGTTTAAATAATATAACCCTTTGTGTTCTATAGTGAAGGGCAATTAGATTACAGACTGATTATTACAGTTAATGAGCTCAATATCTAACGCCAGTGAATGGTGAATTGAATAAAAATAACAGCAGTTCACTGAACTGAGTAAATGAACAAGCGTTGAAGGGAAGTGATAAGATAATCAATCTAAAGATGAAAATCTCTTGCATTAAATCCCTTAGATAAAATAGCGTACTACTCCAGTTAATCCATATATGCCCACTAATATTTTGGTGAAAACATATATGCGGTTTCTTTTGTGTCCAAATATTACTAAATAAAATAATGGTTTTTAACTGTTTATTTTTGTAGTTATGGCCTGGTGCAAGAACGCACAACCAGGTATTGGGATGGTCATGAAAATTATTTAGCTTTCAGGCTGGATAATTATTGCTTGCCTTTGCAGATATTTTAAAAGAATATAATTGTTTTATTTTCGTCGTGAGGCTAAACATACTCAAAACATTATGAGATAGCTAATCAATATTGTAATGAAAAGTCAACAATCATTTTTGGTACAAAACTACTAAAACTGTTTTTACATTTCATCGCAGTATGAGAGTAAAATAACGTACACATGGTCCTGGTCCTTTTGTTTTGATGATATTAAAAAAGCCTCGTTCCTGATTCCGCATGGAGTCCGACTAAATACGCTCATATTCTTGGTGTATTTTTTTTTTCATTAAATCTCTTTTTATAAGAAGAACTATCAATATATTTGGGAAAACTATCAGAAAAATGTAGTCATCTATTTGAGAAAGGACCAAATGGCCCACTTGTCAGACTAGTTTCCTCCTACCACTACCTGTACTAGTACGTTTACTACCTAATCGAAAATCTATCGTGTAAACATTTTCAACACCCTCTCAAAATGCATTTTGGACTTTGTCAACGGTTCGGTAGACCCTATGAAAGAAAAAATGTGTTTTCGCACCAATTTAATTCATGTGAATACATTCATAACTAGGAGAGTTGAAAATCATGTAAAACTGATGCTGGATTTTAAAATTAATCTCTTAACAGTACATTAAAATAGTTTGAAAAGGATTAAAAATTATAAACAAAAAGTTGTTTACTTTTTTCTCTCCAACTTTTGCTCAAGACATCAAAAACGAATAACATTTTAATGCAACAAAAGATAACTAAATACTTTAAAGGAACTAAAACATAAGGATGTGCTATGTTTAAAGCACCCTTCTGGTAAAAAAAAGCATCAGTAAAAATTTCTAGAAAATAAAAAGGGGGAAACATGTGCATTACCAATGGTGCGTTTTCGCACTTCTGTGCATAAACGGATTAAACTACCCCAACATAGTGGGAGAGAGGGTGAGGATAAAGTTTTTAGGCCTGACTGTTCATCGAAAGCTGATAGTACCCAAGTCTGTCCGAAGATAAGGATAGTCTTCGACATCGAAATCCAAAACCCAATCACTCCAATCTTTTATAATTAGGAGTTTGATTGGGTTATAGTTTATTTATACTAACAATTTATGATAACATTTTTGGTATTTTTTATAAATATTTTACTTAATTTATATGGATGATTCTCAAATAAACATTGATTTTTCAAGAAGCTTACTTTGGAAAATACATGAGTTCTAAAAATTCGGTAAACAACTTTAATATACTTGTGGATATCTAGAGAAGACATTTTGATATTTTTTTGAGAGATCAAGAATAACTTTTGAAATAAATATAGAAATTTAGAATTTTGGTCGATGCATGGTACTGAAAATAATAGAAATCAAAGTGTTCAAGTTAGATTTGGAATTTAAAACATTTTATTTTAACTTAAATTGAAGATAGGTAAGCTTATGTGGGAAAAAAATAATAATTTGAGGCAATTTAAAGCTTTAAATGGTGACACACAATTAATGTATTTTTTGCCCTAATAATAAAGGTAAAAAGGCAAATATAGTATAAAAAAGTAAGCAGAAATTAGTTCAGGCTGATATTCCTACCAAAAGATTAAAATATCTGATGTGGACAACACATGACTTTCTTGTACGGATATTAAACTATAAATCGGTGGCTCAAAAAGTGATCCTGAATTTGGTTACTAGTTTCCGAAGATTGCAGTATCTCAAAAACGACACTCGGTGTCGCGACATCCATCCAATGGGGAGGAAAACCAGTATTTTACACTCAATTTTAATACTTAAAACAAGTAATAAAAATGTTTAATTGGATTGGAAACCAAATTGCGTTTGTAACCTTTATTACTGAAACATATGATTTATGTATTTAATTTAAATATTATTTTTGATGTAAGCTTATTATGACCTTCAAGTAAAGTACCCTTTTCAAGTGCCAATCCTAAATTATATTTTAATATAATTTTTTATGAGTCTAATATGACCTTCAGGTAAAGTACTGCTTCCGGTTTTCCAATTTAGACCAAAATCTAGTATGTTATTTAAATCAATATATAAGCAATAAATACTAAATTTGAGAAGTTTTGCATAGTATTTTAATATAATTTTTGATGGAAATCAATTATGACCTTCAAGTAAAGTACCACTTCCGGTGATCAAGCAGTAACCAAAAAGGGAGGTTCACAACTAGATTTTAAAGCAATCCTAAATACAAAATTTCAACTTTCTACGGCTAACCGTTTTTGAGTTATGCGAAATACGAACTAACGTACGTACAGACGCCACGACGAAACTAGTCAAAATGGATTCAGGGATGGTCAAAATGGATATTTCCGTTTAAATCTGAAAACCGAAAATTTTCGCAATTACAATACTTCCTTTACTTCGTACAAGGAAGTAAAAAAGGGAGGGAATCAATGATGCTTTAAATGAATGATAAAAAATAAATACATTTAATGAAGAAAAATTTAATGACAAAAGTGATCATCAGTGACCAACTTACCTCCATCTACTTTCCAATAAGCTTGGGTACTTTCGGCTTTGGTCCATCGGCCATATTGGGTTAGCTTACCTGGAGTAGTAGCAAAAATAGTTTTACATAAATTAGTTTTCAGAAGCAGTATAATGTAATTTATTGAAGTTTTACTCTAGAAAAATTTTAATTTAAAATTTAAAAAATTAAATTTTAATTAAAAAAATTAAAACTTTTTTGTATAGTTGTTTGTAAGCCTAAAGTTAACATCTATATATTATCATTTAATCACTTCAAGTCGAGAATCGAATGAACTTGAAAAACATGTATTCTCTTAGTTCTATTTAAAATTCATTTTTTTAATATTCCAGCCCAGATAAATAAAAATTTATCTACATAAGATCAGATGTTATTGAGAATCATTTATATACCTAAAATGTGCTATTTTCAATTGTACTGTTATAATAAGTTAAAAGACCCATTACTCCAAATGATTTTTCTAAATAAATTTTTGTAGTGTTCACAAATTGGTCTAAATATCACAGAGTTATACAACATTAGAAAGCCCTAAATCCAATGATTGGGTCCAAATCTTTAGTTTTATCTTTAGTATTATGAAAAGGTGTATTTTTTTGACCAATTTGAGTGCATTACAAGAATATATTTAGAAAAATCATTAGGAGTTAGGGCCTTTTAACTTATCATGGCAGTGTATTGTTATATGTTTAGATTTAGTACATTCAATGTATGCAACAGATGCAGAAGTTTTTTTTAGCTAAAAGCTATTGTCTGTGATTTTATATAAAATGGTCATTGAAAATACCTCTTAAGAGACAAATTTTACCAGAAAAAAAATTACTTATTTTCTTTATCATTTTCAAAATTTTGTTAGGATTGTGATAAGCAATGATTTTATTTGATTGCTTATTTAAGGATGATGCAGATGCTATGGAAGATGGGACAGAAGATATGGAAAACAATACCATGTCGATTGTTCTCCACGAGGACAAAAGGTATTATCCTTCAGCAGCGGAAGTATTTGGACCAGATGTTGAAACTATTGTGCATGAAGAAGATGATCAAGCATTAACTGTACCATTAGTTGCACCAATCAAAAAAAAGAAATTTCAAGTTAAAGAACAAAATTTACCTGATACTGTATATAATATGGAGTGAGTTACCTTAGTTGTTTATTTATAAGTAGACATAATTTTATATTAACTAATAAAATTGTTGTTTTTGTTTAGGTTTTTGGCTGACATGATGGATACTACACATCTTATTAGAAATGTTTGCCTTGTTGGTCAACTCCATAGTGGAAAAACAACATTAGTTGATTGCTTTATCAAACAAACACATCCAGAATTTAAAAAAATGGGGGTTGAAGGTAATCTTCGTTATACTGATACATTGTTTACCGAACAAGAACGTGGAGTTAGTATTAAAGCAACACCTGTTACTCTATTGCTCCCAGATATAAAAGGAAAATCGTACTTGATGAATATATTTGATACTCCAGGTATACCATTTGCCTTATTTTACTTATTGTTTTTAAAATAATAATTTATTGATCTAAATTTTATATTTCATATAACTTGAGGATTTATGATGTTTAGGGAGAGGTGCTCCTTCGTTACGATACAAATCATTTATAACAAACAACTGGTTGTAGTGTACAAAATCTCAGGTCCCGTGAAATATCATAAGTAAAATGCAGGGGGACCCGTTCATGACGTACAATAGTTTATAATGTACAAATTGGTTATAAGAATTATATTCCAGGATCCTTTCAGCTGTTTGCTATCGATTATAGTGAACAGAAAGTGAGTGTTAAAATAGCAATTCTATATTAACACCAAATTATTTATAGAAATTATTTTCGAACTCTACAGTCTTGGGAAACCTACACTTGACTCCCGGTTTGATTTTGTTAAGCAATAGCAATGCCTCCTCAGTCATTTTCCGTTGAGGAAAAATTGTTTATGAATTGATTGCTCCTCCCATTTTTGAAATTGTGATTAGAAAATGGTACAATAAACTTAAAGTCAATAAAGAAAGCATTCTTCTACTGATTGATAATTGTCCAGCTCATCCTGTTATTGACAATTTAAAACACATAAAACTCGCATTTTTGCTACCAAACACTACAAACCAATGGATCAAGGAGGCGGCATGTGCATTCTGTCAAGGCAGTTTTCATAAAGAAATGTTTTACAAAATCATTGAAATGGCAGAAAATAATGTTCAATCTAAAATAACAGTTCTTGGTGATTTCAAAGCCATGGACATCTGTTTTTTTTATTATTATTATAATTTTTGTTGTTTGAAAACCATTTTCTTCAATTTTATTTTATTACTCATGTAGTGCTGGCCAAGAGACTTAACTCCCCTTAGATCTTTATATTATTATTATTATTTTGGTTTTCTTATTCATTCTATTTAATTTGATTTTGATATTTGTTTTTCTTAATTTGCTTTATTTTTGTATTTTTTTTTTTAATATTTTGACTTTGTCCTCTATATTTTGCCAGCATATTATCCTTTGTCTGCATATTTGCTTATTACATTAGCAGATGGCAAATTTTATTATGGTCAACTATGTAACACTCTTATAAATAAATAAATAAATGATTCATGCAATTTTAGTGATTAATGTTTTATTAAATTAATTTCTAGGACACGTAAATTTTTCTGATGAAGTAACAGCAGCTATGAGAATGTGTGATGGTGCCGTTATTTTTGTTGATGCTGCTGAAGGTGTAATGTTAAATACAGACAGATTAATAAAACATGCCATTCAGGTAATTTTATTATTAAATAATAGTATTTACTTCTTAAAAATGAATATAGGGCTTTATTTTTATATTAATACGTGCATTGAAACATCTACCGCAGGAACTATTAACTGTGTTGTATACAAAGTCAACTAAAAAAATTCATTTTATAGATCATTTTCCAGGATAACCCTTGGGTTTTATAGCAAATTTAATGCTAAACAAAAAAGTTCCTATGAACATAGGTCAGCAAATGAAATTTTGACCAGTTTTCAGGCCAAAAACATGGGCAAAAACCCACTTTTCAACAATTTTTGGCAATTAATGAAGAAACGACTTCTTGCCTCAAAAAATGGATGAAACTAACCTAATAGAGAATTAGATTTGGTGTCAAATGAGACCAATAGCTACTCGATAGATCAATCACACAAGCTTTAGTGAATTTTCGGTGTTTCGGCATGATTTTTAAAATCAAGTTCTGCGTCGCTGATAAATCCCGTTTTACTTTTCTGAAAAAAAATTGATTCTAAGTCTGTCGATTTTTTAGAATGTTTTTCTTTTCTGCAAAACAAACTGAAACCAATTTTGCTAAAAATAAAAAGTTGGCTTGGAATTTGATATCGAAAAATATAATTCATGTGAACAAAAAAATAATTAAAAAACAAAAGAAAAAGAGATAACATGGAAAATACAAAAATAATGAGTTCATTAGCAAAGTTGAAGCTTATGCATTAAAAACTATTATTCACTTCTGATCTAAAAATGTTAATCTTAAATTGAAATTTTGTCATTAGTGAGCATCTATTTGGAAAGAAAGAAGGTGTTGGAAAAAGAGCGATTTGAATGAGGATAGAGAAGAAACATGGTGGATATCAGATGGAAAGGAACTCCAGAGGATAGAGGAGCAGGCGAGAAAGGAATGTTCGAATGTTTTGGTTCTGTGGGAAGGGGTATAGAGCTCAGATAGACGCGATCTTGTTTCCTGTGCGGGGACTGAGGGTTTGAATTGTAGGGGGCTGCAGATGTAGGAATGGTGCTGAGTGGTGATAGTAATGATACAGTTGGCATTGGAATGCCAAAGCTAGCCACGCCTACCCTCACAATCTTCTGCCCTACCACTATCCCAAATCTCTTAGGACTATAGCTTGCATTGTATCTGACTTCTCTGGACCTATTATATCCAACTGCAGTGTGAAACAGGGAGATGCCCTTGCATGCCTCCTTTTTAATTTTGTGGGGGAGTGAGAAAAAGACCACCTGTTCCTGGTGTTGGATGGCTGTTGCACACAACACTGTTGAATGGCAAAACATTTTAAAAGGCCTAATTCAGTTGTGAAATGTTATACTGCTGATGATGATAATTGTAAAGTCAAAAATATCAATTATTTTAACTCTTAGATTTAAAATTACAAAAAGGTGTCAGTAAATCGTAAATTTGAATTAAAACTGCTATCACCTGTTTTTATTTTCTTCCAAGAGTTATGAATTTTATTGATTTATTCAAAATTTTAGTTTAGATTGCAGTTAATTACTTAATGAAATTATTAAATTCTGTTAATTATTTTATATTAAATTATTGTTTTTACAGGAAAAAATGGCAATAACTCTTTGTGTCAACAAAATCGACAGGCTAGTTCTGGAATTAAAATTACCACCCCAAGATGCTTATTACAAAATAAGGCATATCATTGATGAAGTGAATGGTTTGATTTGGTAGCTATGCACAATTTGCTAATAATTGATTATCATGGTTATTTTTCATATAAAACCTTAATCTTTATTTTTTTTTCTAGTTTATATTCTGAGGAAGGGAAAAGCCGTCCAGTTTCACCCATCATTGGAAATGTATGCTTTGCCTCATCCCAGTATAATATTTGCTTTACTTTGAAATCATTTGCAAATCTTTATGCCCAAACGTATGAAGGTGTGAATGTTAAAGAATTTTCAAGACGTCTTTGGGGAGATATTTATTTCAACACCAAAACGTAAGTGTAAATTTCATGTTTCTATAAATAATGGGATGAGTCCTGAAAAATTACCTTTTTTTTCTTGCTAATTTAAAAATAATTTTATTTTAATATATTGTTTTTTTTTTTCTTAAACTCAGTGTATATACCATTGTGCTCTATGCTCTGTTGCCATCTCAAGACTAGCTCTCGGATTCTTTCATAATACCACTCTTTGGGTTTTGCATGAAAGAATTTGGCTACTCCATTTTAAACCTCGTCCAGAGAATTCAAGATTTTTTCTTGAAGATAGTGAGCCATTTATCATAACAGATGATAGTCAACTGGTCCTAAGTCGGAACTGTAAGATTGGTGAGCCAGAAGCTCAATCCTATTCCATTTTGAAATTTTTAGTTTCGTGCAACTTGTTGATCGTGTGTTTGGGCCTTATGTTGTCAAAACAAAACCCTATTTCAGTTTACTAACCCTGGGTAACACGGGGTCACATCTACATACATTCTTTGTAACTGATCACTATAAACTTCTGAAATAATGATTCGTCCTTCCAAAATGAATTCATAATAAATTCTTCTCCTTCTTCTTCCTCCATAGTGCCTCTCAGTATGGAATTACCTCAGTCCAAGCATACCAGGCCTCCCGATCCCGTACCAGCGCTTTCATGGCATTTATCTGCTTGTCTCTCTTCTGATCTATTCTAGAAATGTGTTCAATCCATTGCATTCTAGGTCGCCCTCTTGGGCGTTTCTCCATAGGTATGGCTTCAAAGAATTTTCGAGGGTCACGGTTCTCATCCATCCGACAAAGGTGTCCAAACCATCGAAGTTGTCTTTTTTCTCAATGATATCCTTCAAGGAAGCAACCCCGAGATCTTCTCATGTCCACTCATTTTTTATGCAATCTCTCCGTGTTCGAACAGCTACTCTTCGGAGATATTTCATTTTAGCAGCTGTTATTCTGCTTAGGTTGTCTAAAGGTATCCAGCTTTCACTTCCATATATTAGATTAGGCAGGCAAGCTGCTTTAAAAATGTGTATTTTAACATTTTTCTCTATCTCCCTTTTACCTATCAGTGTTACAGAGGTAGTATTAGATGGAATTTGCCTTCTTTATTCTATTGGAGATCTCCTGCTCCAACCTCCCATTCCTGCAGATCACTGTCTCTAGGTAAGTGAAGTCCACTATTTCCATTACTACACCTTTGCAGCGTATTTCAACAACTTCCTGTTCCCTGCCTATATGCATTGCTTTGCTCACTTGCCTACAACAGTGCAAGCTGTCCTTCGTTTGCACATCTCCAAAATTTCGTCCTTTTTTATGAATAGGGATAATTATATTATATTCCCATTCTTTAGGGATAGCTTTATTTTCTTGAAAAGACACTGTAGTGCTTTTAGCAGTTTCGCTCCACCAAATTTGATGAATTCGGGAGCTATACCGTCTCTGCCAGCTGCCTTGCCAAATCTCAACTTTTCCATTGCTGCTTCTATCTCTTCTTCCCAGATCACCTCATTGTGTTCCTCCTGTACATTTCCTCTTGTTATTATCTCCTCAGTATTTCCAGAAAAAGTCTCTGAGTAATGGCGTCTCCATCTCTCCAAAATACCTTTATCTTTAGTGACCAATCTGCCTCTTTCATCTTTAACATTTCTTATTGGTTTACTTTTCTTTTCTTTCATTGCCTTCATCTTTTTCTAAAAAACTTTGACGTTTTCTTTATAGTCAATTTGTAGGCTTTGACCAAATTCTTCCCAGCTCTTTCTTTTGGCCACTCTTACTACCAGCTTCGACTCATTTCTTCTTCGGACATAAAGTTCCCAATTTTCTTCAGGAATCTTATGTCTGTGGTACTTCTTCCAAGTCTCCTTATTCCTTGTGACTGATCCCTTCACCTTTTTATTCCTCCACATGATTCTTTTCCTTTTCGATGAAATAATAACAATCCCACAAGCAGTCGTAGCAGCTTCCAATATGGCTTTCTTCATGTTTGACCATTCTTTCTTTATCCACATTTCCTTCCATATTGGTGTCCTTAAGTTTTAAATCCAATAACTCTGAATATTCTGGGTTTTTTTTCTGGTAATTGAAGCTTCATAATATCAATTTTCTTGTAGTTTCTAGGGTTGTTCCTTTCTTTTATGGAATATTTGGGTATCTCCTATCAACAGAAGATGGTCTGAGCCAATTTCTGCTCCCCTAATTTCTTTTACATCAGTTGATAGTCTTCTGATCCTTCGACTGTATATGTGATAGTCAATTATGCTATTTGCATTACTCTCTTCGGCCGAAAAAGTTATTTTATGTACTTTCTTGTGGGGAAAGAATGAGTTGCTGATAAGCAGATCGTTGTCTACACAAAAATCTATTAGTCTTTAGCCATTTCCATTTTTAGTGTGTTCGCCTCCATGTGGCCCCATTACTCCGTGTGCTCTGGCGTAATCACACCCAGTCCTAGCATTGAAGTCGCCCACTATTATTACTTCTCTGTTACTATTCTAGCTTTTAATGACTTCCCTTTCTAGGTCAGCATAGAATTGATCTTTGTCCATTACATCTGCATCTTCCGTTGGGGCATAAACTTGTATTATGGCAACTATTTCTTTCGACAACTTAATGTATGCCGTAATTATTCTGGATGATACGGGTTCTCATTCTTCATAATTAAGCCAACATCTTCCTTTGCTCTCACTCCGACTGGAGCTCTTGAGTATATGAGCATATTCTATTTATCCAAACATATTTCTCCGTGACCCTCCTTACTTCGCTGATGCCTAAAAGATCTACTTTATAGAACTCCATTTCCTCAACTACCTCAGTTTCTTTGCCAGTCAATGTCTCAATATTTTACATTCCAAATCTGATGTCCTTTCGAATGCCGTGTCGTAGCCGATGGGTCCATCCAGGTCTGAGACAAGTTAAGTTGCTTTGAATTGAATGTATTCCCTGAATGGGTGATTAGCCGAGTAGAAGAGGCCCCGTATCATCGGGTCTCCCGAAAATTCTTATCCCCTCAGGAGAAAGGGTGGCCGGCTTATACTCTCCAGCACTGGATACCTGTTGGTTGGTCCCCGGGTCTTTATTCAGTATATTCAGACCACCCCTATTAAGAGGTATCCCCCATTCACCACCCGGGGTCTGCGCTCCCTAACGGGCAGGTTCCGCCAAGAGTATAATAAATTATGCCTTTTTAATTCCAAAATAGACAAAGCTTTATTTTGTTTTTCAAATTGCCCTTGATTTGCATCTGGCACAGCAGTCTGATTGCAGTCTAAACATTGTTTTTTGGTCTCAGGGTTTATCCGACTAGTAACAATTCTTTTAATTTGTAATTTAAACTTTTAACAAAAAGATGGTCATTGGGGTTTTTCAAAAGTGGTTGACAAATTTCTCCTTAATTTCTTGCCTGCTCAGTGGTGATCTGAGTGGAATCACTATTGATGTGCGATTCACTTTTCCCAAGTTCTGCAGCCGACGATTTATGATGGATTGAGGAACTCCAAGCTCTCTTGTCAGTTACTGAGTACTTTTCGTTGCGTTTACTTCAGCAGAGCTCTGAAGAGCTTCCTCATCCGATGATCATTTTTGTTCAGAACCCTCTTTCCACTAGAGGCTGATGCCCCCAGTTTCAAAGTTCTGGAAATATTTATTCACAGTCTGTACAGAAAGAGCATCCTATTTTTCGAATTGCTGTACCAAACGGTTTGTTTTGGTTTTAGAAATCTTTTGTTAACGTTAATGGCGTAATATTACATGTTCTTTTACTTAATGCTAATACAAAAATGAAGGCAATATGATTCCAGTTTGTTTACAAATTTATTTATTGCAGTCTAGGGATTTTAGTGATATCAACATTAAAAAATAAAACAAAGGAGATTTGAAAAACAAATAAAGCTGATCAGTGGATTACAATTTCCAAGAAAATTAAATTGTCATTTATTATATCGAGCCCCATTATTGTAATGAAGTTCACTTTAATGATTTCTCTTATCTTGTTTAAATTTAAAATTGCATTTTTTACTGCAGTCTTTTAATTTATTTTAATAAAACTGCTTTAGAGTGTGCAGATTGCTGACTGAGCAAAGTTAGGCATTAATTTGTCAGTCTTTGCTTTGTTATTTTGAAACTTCATTATTATGTATTCTTATTATTTTGTTCATTTTAATTTTTTTATTTTTAGCAGTATGATAATTATTTGGCCAATACCATAGTCAAACACTTAATTGTTTTAGTTTTAGGATCCTATACAATAGCTATTAATCTTATCACTTACTTTTATAAAATATATGTATTTGTACCATATGTATTTTTTTTTTCTAGGAAAAAGTTTTCAAAAAAACCTCCTCATGGCAGTGCTCAAAGGAGTTTTGTTGAGTTCATATTAGAACCATTGTATAAAATATTTGCACAAGTTGTTGGAGATGTAGATTCTACACTTCCTAAAGTTTTAGAAGAACTTGGAATTCATTTAACTAAAGAAGAAATGAAAATAAATATTCGTCCTCTTCTTCGTCTTGTGTTCTCAAAATTTTTTAGTGACCTTGGTGGTAAGTTAATACTTTTTACCTAAGTTTTAGAAATTATGTATTTACCATTATTTGAGCACTTTTTTATTTTGATTTGTAATCAATGTTATTGGTTTTTTAATCTCTTTTTTCAATTTAGTTAATTAAAATTAGCTATTAAATGCTCTTGAATTCTTCATTGAGCTGATGTACCCATACGAATATTTTATTCTTGTTTATAGCCATGATTTATTCTTGTTTAATTATTATTGGGTCTGTTATTTGGATATTTTATTTTATATTTTTGTTTCAGGATTTGTTGATATGTGTGTTGAACATATACCTGCTCCATGTGCAAATGCTAAAAACAAAGTAGAGCATATATATACTGGGCCCACAGACACAAAATTGGTGCAAGATATGTTTAATTGTGATGCTGAGGTATGTATTAGTGCATTCAATATGTTGCATCTAAATATTTATATACAAAAAAAATTATAATTGATTGTGTAATGTTATTCATAATTTATCAGGGGCGGTTAATGGTTCATAGTACCAAGATGTATCCAACTGAAGATTGTACTTTTTTCCAAGTATGTGGTAGAATAATGTCTGGAACACTACATGCCGGTCAGGAAGTGAGAGTACTAGGTGAAAATTACACTTTAAATGATGAAGAAGATTCCCGAATATTAACCGTTGGGAGGCTGTGGATTTATGAAGCTAGGTAATACTATTTGATTGTTTTTATATTGCCACCTCCATGTTTTAGTAACAAATATGAAAAATCGTATGTTTGGAAATCCTCAGTTTTATTAATTTACCTAAAGCATATTTGCAAAATAAAATCTTATGATCACAAATCTAGTGCTCAGAGTAGTAAAAAGGCCCAGAAATTATTCGCTATATGAAATTTAAATTAGAACATAAAAAGATTGGTCTATTGAAAAGTAGCTGTATTCATATTTATTACTTTTGTACTAATTATACAATTAAGTATTGTAAACTTTGTAAAATTAAACTTAAGATTTTGATGAGGCTATATATTATTTAATGGCTGAAGTATTGATTTTAAAAATTATTAATTTTTTAATTTATTTTTTTACAGATATAAAGTTGAAGTCAACAGGGTTCCAGCTGGTAATTGGGTTTTAATTGAAGGTATTGATCAACCTATTGTTAAAACATCTACGATCACAGATTTAAAAACTAATGAAGATGTATATATATTTAGGCCTCTGAAATTTAACACTCAATCTGTCATTAAGATAGCAGGTATTTTGATATAAAATTATTACTTTCATTAATAAATAATATTAATGATTTGTACACCAAGGATCATTGTTAATGTGTTTGCTATTTTAGTGGAGCCTGTAAACCCTTCTGAACTACCGAAGATGTTAGATGGTTTGCGAAAAGTTAATAAATCTTACCCCCTTTTGGCAACAAAAGTAGAAGAGTCTGGAGAGCACGTTGTTCTTGGAACTGGAGAACTATATTTGGATTGTGTAATGCATGACTTGAGGAACATGTATTCTGAAATAGGTAGTTTACATATTCATTAAAACTAGCTTTTAATGCATTGTAAAATTATAAATATATTAATTTTATGGTATCAAATTTATTCAGTTTTTTTTTCTGCCTTTTCTTAATTATGGTTGTTTTATTGAATTAAATTTTTAATCAGTTTTTATAATCAATTAATTATAATACTAAGTAGAACATTCTCAAAATATGTTTTATTTGAAATTATTCTATTAATAATTAATAGTTTACCGTAATAATTATATGAAGGAATGAGATGGTCCGGGAGGCGGTAAAAAAGAATTTATCACAAATAGTAAAAACTATTTATTCTATTATAATATAATATTTATTTATTATTTTAATAATTTATTTTTATATTTTATAATTTATTATTAATAAATAGTTTCTTGTAGAATACGTTAAAATAGAATAAGTTAAATGCACCTTGTAGAATTTCAAATTTTCGGGATATCGTAAATAAAGCACATGCATCCAATTAATTTTATTAGTTAATCAAAATATGCTTAGGCTTTTAATTTCCTCTTCCTAAAAGCTTGAAATAAAAAAGAAAATGGATTTATGAAAGACCTTTTGTATTGGAATGCCATTATTGAATGCTAGAATTTTAGAAACTGCTGTATTTGCTTGAATATAGGTCGACCTTCAATTCAAAATTAAATTGGTTGGCTAATGAGTATAAGTTAAATATTGATTGACACTCCATTTTATGGAAGAAAATTTAGGAAAACCTCAATTTATATTTAAATAAATACATTAGTCTAAGATCTTAAAGAGGTGTCCAGTCTCTGATCATTTTGGTGAGTACCAATTTTTTAAGCCTCAGAGGTATTGCACAGTCAATTTCAAATTGGATAATTAGACAGATTTTTGTTTTTATGTTTAAAGTTAAAGACATTATAATTTTATTTTTTGCATTTCTTTAAACTGTAATTAGTTGAACAATGTGAATTCATATCCTTCATTTCATAACAATCCAAGAGTATGTAGATCTAGCCTTAAATTTTCTTTTAATTTTGTTTGTTTTTTTATAAAATTGAAAAATTATTATGAGATAGAGCTATTACAATTTATAATTATCCTGTTTCAGATATTAAAGTTGCAGATCCGGTTGTATCATTTTGTGAAACTGTGGTTGAAACATCATCTTTAAAATGTTTTGCTGAAACCCCTAATAAAAGGAATAAAATAACTATGATATCAGAACCTTTAGAAAAAGGTTTAGCTGAAGATATAGAGAATCAAATCGTCAACATTAATTGGAATAGGTGTGTATGAATCTGAACTGTTTCATTTATTGATAATACTTCATTGCATTTTTTTAAGTTGTTTGTCCATTGTAATAATACAAATTTAAACAAAAAAAGTCTAGATTATTTTAGGGACACCTACACTTTTTTAATAATTTCAGATTTTTCTGTAAAAGATAAAATATTGTTTATCTTTTTTTTTAATTGCTAGTGCATTTGAGTCTCTTTACTCTGACACTCCGTCTCCGGGACTGGAGTGTGTCATATTATGTGGATTTGTGGGATTATTCAAGGTTAAATAAAAACCTGTAACTATAGAAAGAAACTCAATATCTATAAATTTATTGTGATTGTTATATTAACTTTTTCTTCTTTCAGACATCATTATACTATAAATATGAACTTTAAACTCTACAAAAACCGATAGAGTGATCAAAAAATACGTTTTAATGTGGAAAGTTAAAATTTTAATTACAATTAAAAAGACTTGAGCAGTACATCTTTCTGCCCACTCCCTCATGCATTAACATTTCCTGAACTGATTAGCACAGTGTCGGACTACTGAACATGGTGGACTTGCGAGTGTTGGACTACAGAGACTAAACTTTAATTAATAATCAAACCATGGTTGATATACCTGCTTTTGAGAATTATGAATTATCTATTTATCATATACTAACAAGTTAATTATGTATGTATATATATATATATATATATATATATATATATATATATATATATATATATATATACATAAGTTATATATTGTAATGACAAAATTTATTTATAGTTAAATTTTAATATGTTGTGCCATTAAATATAATTATTATGGTGAAAATAGTGTATCTTAATCTTATGACATTTGGTAGTTATCTTTTTAAGAAAAGGTGAAGGATGATTTTGAGTACAATGAAGTTAGACTATTCTCCAAAATAATGTATAATACTTACATACAGAAGTGAAATATTTCTTGAAATAGTTTAAAAATAATGTAAAAGGTATTTATTATTTTATACAAAAGAAATGGACAAAAAAAATGACAGTGCTATCTGTAGTAATAAAAAAAGGTATCAGAAAATCTTTCTATTTTCGAAGAATGACACATATACATAATTATATATATATACCTTGTAAAAGGATAGTGAAAAGAAAGTCTTCCCAGTTGTAATATTTATTGACAATCATATTAATGAATAATCAACGTTTCAGGATTGCTATTGATCTCTATCATCAAGACCATTCTGAAATGTAATATGTCATAGTCATTAACAAAACTAATTTTTGTATTATATTAGAACAAAAACTTGTTGCATTATAATAAATGCATTAAATTTATGATTCTAAATTTACCTTAATACATGGTATATATTCAATTAATAGTCATGATCAAAAATTTCAAAAAAAAAAATTTATATATAATCGATATATAAATACTTTGTCAGTAGCATATTCTTTTATAGAATCACCTGCAATATAGAGAAGAACCCCGAAACGTTGATTATTCATGAATATGATCGTCAATAAATATTAAAACTGGAAAGACTTTCTTTTCACTATCAATATCCTTTTACAAGTAGTCTTCTATTCACGATTATTTATCACAAACACATATATAAGTTACATGTAAGTTAAAATACTGATAGAATTGATAGTTATTTTGACAAAATGATCAATATTTTTTTTTAAACTAATAAATCATCTTCTTTAATTCAAACAATTCATTAAACTAAGCTAGTCTGTCCATTATTACAGAAAACGCCTAGGAGAGTTTTTCCAAACTAAATATGATTGGGATCTTTTGGCTGCTCGATCTATTTGGGCTTTCGGTCCAGATGCTACAGGTCCAAATATTTTGGTTGATGATACGCTTCCATCTGAAGTAGACAAGGCTCTTTTGGGTTCAGTGAAGGATTCCATTATACAAGTAATTTACCTTTCAGTTATCAACTTATATCAGGAAATTCATCTAGCAAATATTATAATGTAACATATTACAGGGATTCCAGTGGGGTACCCGTGAAGGGCCTTTGTGTGAAGAACCTATTAGAAATGTAAAATTTAAAATTTTGGATGCGGTCATAGCTCCAGAACCCCTTCATAGAGGAGGAGGTATTCATAATTTTTTTTAAATAATAAAATTTGTTTACGTTGTATTTATGTCGTATTCCATAATGTAGGAATATTAATACTATGTATTAGTTGATAAACTGAATGCAGCTACCACTGTTTGATAAATATATTGATTTATGTTTTATTATCTATTTTTAGGTCAGATCATACCAACTGCTAGAAGAGTTGCGTATTCTGCATTCCTGATGGCTACACCTCGATTGATGGAGCCTTACCTTTTTGTTGAAGTTCAAGCCCCCGCTGATTGTGTATCTGCTGTATATACTGTACTTGCTAAGAGGAGGTGAGAAATTTTTAATTTGTTTAACTTATTATTTTTATATAATGCAACACCGCAACATAATTATTAAGTCTTAGCTTGCACTATTAGAGATTGCCACCAAACAGCATCTGTGATTATACAGTCTTCCCATCTCAGCCTCAGTATTCATTTATCTCATTGCATGTTGAGGACTTTTAATTTGTGGTAGCAGGTAAGGTAGGTCTTTGGAGGCAACCCTTCCATCCAAATTGGCTGACGTTGGCTAACCTTCAACAGCTAAATTTTGAAAGCTTAAAAGAGAAAAGTTGGACACTATGAGTGTTAGAAATAAAAAAAGTAGAGAAGCCTTTCTATCAAAGGCACTTTTAACAGAGGTTGGTCAGTTAAGCAACTAAAATTAGGTTTTATTTTTTTTTATTTATTTAGAATTTATTAATAGAGTTGTATCAAAATTATTCAAGATAATTAAAATAGGGATCTATAGTATATAACTTAAAATTTTTATAACTAACTATAAATAGTGAAAGAAGAAGAAAATAAACTAAAATCACTACAAGATTATGGTGGTGTGTCCAAAACTATGTTAAAATAACTATTTCTGATCACCGAATAACATCAACATCTTGATATCATCAACGGTCTACTACAATTCTATTGTAAAATTTTTACAATTAAATAATCCTGTCTTATAATTTTTTAATACTATTTTAGGAAAAATTGTACCCCCATAATTTACTAATTTACTTATTAATTTTATTATTTTGTACTTGTTAAAAAAAAATGTGATAAAATTTCAATAGCTGCAGAAAAAATTCAGCTTTATATGAACTACTACATCAGAGATAAGCATACCAGTTATGAACTGTTGACATTGGTCTGAGCGATCGACAACTCAGAAAAAAATTAGAATCATCTAACTGAGCGAGAACAGTTGAGTGAGCGACTAAGCAAGCGTGTAATCGTGATAATTTACTAATATTTGAGACAATAAACTCTCCTGAAGAATGAGTGGTGTTTGAAGGAAGATGAAATGGAAGAAACAGAAATGGGCAAGGAATTCTAGGAAGAAGGAGGCATGATTAAGAAAGAACTTAAAAAGGAATGTGATTCTATTTGAGGAAATGAGAAGGACAATAAACATTTTGTTATTCTAGAAATGGATCAAGGAACGAAAGGTAAAGAGTCCAGGAATTAAAGCAAGCTTGTTGGTTCTTACAGATTGTAACACAAAGGAACTGAGGAAGTAGAATTGTCATACAAATACTGCTAGAAAGAAAATTATAAATCATTATAAGAATAAAAACTTAATAGTTATTTAACTTGGATTTTCTTTTTATTATAATTATCTTTTATTTACAGAGGTCATGTTACGCAAGATGCTCCTGTGCCTGGTTCTCCCCTTTACATTATTAAAGCATTTATACCTGCAATTGACTCATTTGGCTTTGAAACAGATTTAAGGACTCACACGCAAGGACAAGCTTTTTGTTTGTCAGTTTTTCATCATTGGCAGGTAAAAGCTCTAATATTTATAAAATAAATTGAAATTTTCTCTATTAAAATTATTGGTTTAGGTCTATTTACAGCATGTTAATGAATAATAAGAAATTTAAGTTTAGCAACTAATACAACTTTTACAAAATAGTTTTATTTGCATTTTTCTGTTCTTAGATTGTTCCTGGAGATCCTCTGGACAAAAGTATTGTTATAAGGCCATTAGAGCCACAGCCTCCTACTCATCTAGCTCGTGAATTCATGATTAAAACAAGAAGAAGAAAAGGACTTAGTGAAGATGTTTCTATCAATAAATTCTTCGACGATCCTATGTTGCTTGAACTGGCTAGACAAGATGTTATGTTCAATTATCCCTTGTAATTAATTATTTTAGAAGTGTAGTATTAAGTTTATTTTATAAGTCGTGTAAAAATATCTAATAAAAATTGTATTTTTTTCACAACAAATTTTTTATTTTTTATTTCACCTTAAGGTATGTTAAAATGGCTAGTTATTTTTCATAACTGTAATTATCTGAAAATAACTGGTTAAACAGAGGCCACGGTGGTCGAGAGTGTTTAGATATGTCAGCACTGGTTTGAATCTGTCCTGGACTGATCCTGTCCTGGACTGAGAATCTGATCCTGGACGGTTTGAAATTTATTTCATGGCGGACCCACGAAATGAATCTCTACCTTTCCACTCATGCTAGAATAGGTTGGTAACCTGTAGGATAACCCGTTCTGTTTGCCTTAATTGAAGTTACTAAGGATGTTAAACTCCGAATAAAAAAATTAAAAACCTGATTATTCACAGGGCAGGAAAAAAGTACTCAAAACATTACTACCTGAGTAAAGGGATTTCTAATGGTTGAAAATAATTAGTTATTTTACTGAGCCAGTTAACTAACAATTTTTTTTTGTGTGTTTTGTCAAAGCTCCTCAGTAGCCAAATCCATAATATCATAGAATTAACTGGTTGATTAGTTTTTACTATTTCTTATAACTTCCTTCCATCATATGCCTGATTGTTAATGATGCATATAACAGAAGTTACAAGCTGACTAGTTATTTTATCCTTACATATCGGATACCCATGTAATTTGTATTATACACATACAATGCGATTGGATGTCCTGGAGTGATGTCTTGATCTTCTTAACATGTTAAGTGAGGGATAACAATTTTTTTAAAATTATGATTGAATGTATCAATGGAAGGAGTTATAGTTTAAAAAATAATAATAAAATATATATTTTATGTACCAACTAACATTAGAAATATACTTTGTTGTTGTCTCATACCTCTTTCGTTACACAATATCTAGCTTAATAAGGATGTTAAGAGTTGCTGTAAGTACCAAAAAATTTGTCAACAGATACTGCCTTCATCCCTGATAAAAATTTATTACATTCCTTCTTCAGCCACTGACACCTTTAATTATAAGATGAATAAACACGACGTACGGTTTATAAAAATAATTCATGATGGTTACTGCAGTAAAGATGAAAGCATTCAGTGTTGAAGAGGACTTAAGAATTAAGTTGAGGCCCAAACATATCATTGATGCCCTGACAGTAAATAAAAAACATGCGTCCAACTGAAAAAAATATTGATGTTTTTCTTCACAATGTCTACATTTCTTACATTTGATGGATACATTTTTGTTTGGTTTTGTTAAGTGAATCTTAGTGTTACTGTTGCTATGCGAAATTGATAAACTTTTGATTTTGGATTTTTGAACTTTGTTTTTTTCTTAAGCAAATTCATTTTAATATTTATTGTTTTATTTGTTAATTAAACTTTTGTAAATCTGTTTGTATATTTTTATGAAGAAGAGTCTTAAATAATATCATAAGATCAGTTAGTTAGTTATATGTATTCCCAGTTATCTGAAAAGTGGGAGTGGTACACAGTTGCGTAATGTCTAGAACCCTTGATATCTGTGATTTTACTATGGATATCCTGGTGATGCCTAAATTGGCGAAACATTGGCAGATTAGTTGTTCCCTGGTATTTTAGTAAGCCTTTGTATCTTGAGGTTACTGGGCCAATCACCCATAAGGGAGTACAACTGATTCAAAGTAATATTGTGAACAGCCTGGCATATAGGCAGTCTTTACGGAAACAACCTGGCATTTTAAAGGATATCAGATTGGGAAGATTGGGAACCTGTCAACTCTAGGATAATAACTGCCAATTCTTCTCTTCAAGTCTTCCTCCCAGTGGGAAAGGTCTGGTCTAAATCTATGCACCAACTGAGGAATTATGTGTGATGGCAGTGGAATAATACTACAGCTATCTCATCCGCGCAATTAAAAAAAAGTAGGAATACGAATGTTATGGTCCTGGGAAACCTCTATGCGAGGACCGGAACAGACTTATAAATTTTTGAAAACCCTTGGGTCTAATTTTGAAAATATAGTCGACCCATTAATTAGTGCGGCAATTTCCGGTAAAGTGAGTTGAGTGGCGTTTCCGTTTACACTAACTATCGCGCTCCCGTCTTATTTAAGAACAACTACTAATGGTGAAACCCATGATGTTGGTCCATCAGCCTTATCAATGATCTCCATTTCTAACAACTTATTAATTTTAACCTCTAATTTCTCCCTGAGATGGAAAGGAGTACGTTGATACAAAATAGCAGAAGGTATAACCTCAGGATTTACGTATAGTTTAACGGAAAATTTTTTCAGTTCACCTATCTCTTAAAACATTTCCAGGAAATTTCTTCTTAATACAAGTTCTTAATGTCAGATAATCTACAATCCAGTTAAACAATGCCTAATTCTCTGGCGGTTTCACATCCTAATAGCGAAGTCCCTGCTTTCACTACAACCACTTTAGCTCTCACAGAGCAATTCCTCACCACAAAATCGCAATTAAACACGCCAAGCTATTGTATAGCCCTGTCCTGATAAACTTTAAGGGAGCAACGAGTACGTTTCAGAGGAGGATTGAAAGTTCCTTGTAATTTTCTTCATTAATTATATTTTGATGGATTTACCATAAAGTTTTTAATTTCTTTGTTGGAATGCCTTTATTTTTGGCTAAGTTTAAAACATTAAATGACAATTCAGCATGAGAATCAATAGCAAATGATTCAGACTTCCCTTCTACAGCCTGGTTGACAGTAAGATTTTTTTTGTTTTCAAAATCTTTCCTTCTTCCATTCTCAGGTTTTGAGCAGTACTTATTGTTCGGAAAATGGTTATAATTTCCACAAGCCCTCCAGCGTTTACCCATTGCTGGGCAATCTTGCTTTCTTTTATGCGGCCACGTGCCTCCACAATTGAAATAAGATCGAGAAACATTTTGCACAAATCAAGACTACATTCAGAAAATGAGGAACTTTGCGTTTTGACCATCTTAGAACCATCTGTTCTGTCTTGCCGAAACTTAAAACATTTTGAAGGGTCATACTGTCCTTTTTTTCAACATTTCTTTCGTAAAATTTATAGATGTAGTATTAAGTAAACTTTGAACTTTTATTTCAAAATCATAGGTTGCCACCAATTTTCTGAAACGAATATAGAATTCCATGATTGACTCGGAGATATCTTGTTGATTTTTAAAGATTTCATACCAAATATTCTTTCCTGGAGCAAAATAAATGATCAATTTATTTTTCGCGTGCCTCGATATGAAATGCCCATATCCGGCAAATTCCGAAATATTTCCTGTACCTCACTGCCTGATCAATTCAACAGTGCGCGCTTTTGAACATCAGCGCTAATATCAGCCGCAACTAGGAAAACTTCAAATACACTTAGCCAAGTCAGTGTTGCCAGATTGGGGTTTCCCCCCTAGATTTAGGTTTTTTTTAGGGTTCGAAAATGATTAGGGTATTTTTTAGGGTGAAAAAGTTTTTGGAGTTTTTATTCTTCAGGTAAATGCGTTCACCATTTTTATCGATGAAACTATAAATAAGATTTAGAAAATTGGTTTGAAAATACACCTTGAGTGTATATTTATATGTAAATATATTTATTAATATATTTTAAACGTATTTACCAAACGTGCAGCATTATATATAAGCTAATAAAAAGATACTACTATGGCTTCGTATCCCTTGGTGTGACGTCACAGTACTACGTTCTAAAACGGATTATATTAACTAGTGGATAAAGATCAGATAATATGTTGAGATTTAAATAACAATTATTATTAGGAGTTAAACACATTTGTCAGCTTCTATAACTCACATAAGTCAATAAAAATACATTTTATAAATTGTTTTTCTTTTCTTTTGATAAATTTCTTTATTAATTTTAGTTGTTGCACTATTAACTTGATCTCTACTGTTTTAACTTTTTATGAGCGTAGCCAAGGACAAGGTGGGGCAGCTGTTCCTCCTTCCAACTTGGATAAAATTCGCTATGGCTAGCCATAGCAAACTATTGTTTAAGAATACTGATACTATACTAATATAATAATACTTGGATCACTTTTTTGTTTATTAAATGTCATACCTGATTTATCTTTTATTACTATTTTTAGTGGATCCTTAATCATTACTTTGATCTAGTCTTTAAACTAATTAATATTAAATATATTTTTACTATAGTGACATTGGCTAAAAGGACCACTAGGCCCACTTGCCGGACTTAGTCTCCCATCCTTGCCAGTACCAGTACTATAGTGACATCAAAATAGTTCTTGGATCCTGTTTTTTTAATATTACTAAATGTTAATCTCTGATTTATCTTATTTTAAGTTTGCTTGTAATTAATTATTTGATCTGATTTTTCAAATATAATAACTAATATTAGTTATTAGTATTATAAGATATATTTTATTAATATTATATAAAAATATCTGATAAAGTTAAATAATCTCAAGTATTTTTTAATCATTAATGCTTATCTTATCCTTGTGGGTAAATTTGGTTACTCTAATAAAGAAATAAGAATTAAACATTTAGGTTAAAGTTGGAGGATGCAGGGAAAAATTTAGATAGATTCAGGGTTAAAGTTGGTGGATTTAGGGAGAAATTTTGATAAGTTTAGGGGGACAATTCTAAACTGGTCTGGCAACACTGAGCCAAGTTGACAAACAGCTCGCTGCATTTTTATACAAATACGGATTAAAGGTTGACGGCTTTACTGCGACCTCCATATTGAAAGATGCAATAAAGAAAATAAGTCAAACTTACCGACTGCGCCAATATTATATCTTGTAATACTAATATTATAAAATAAACTAGAATGTGATTGGAATACAAGAATTAACCTTTTATTTTTTAAGTAACATACGCAATGTGTCTCTAGACAGTTGATTGCACAGCTATCAAAACGAAGATAATTGTCCATATAAGCATTTGAGGATATTACAAACACTTTTCTTCCACCGCCTTAGTTTCATAACTCTCTTTTTCAATTTCTCCCGCCCTTCACTTATTCAATTTCCAAAATAAAAATGAAACACGGATATTCATCTTTCTCCATTACACTTTCTGTATTTTTCATTTCAGTTGTTGTTGTTTTTTTTTGGTAACTTATTTTATAATAACTTATTTTTTTCTAAGTGATATTATTCATCAGAAATAAGTACTAATTGTTTTCAGCAAAGGTGTTTCAAAAAATAGCGATATCTAGATTGTTTTATTAATTTTTTAATTGTAATTATTATTATACGGCAACATATTCTGATTAAGATTATTTTGTTTCCTTCTGATAGTAATTTAATTATTTTTTTTTAATTCATCGGCTGCTTAAGCGCTCCCTTCAGGAATAAATCTGTACTACACTTCACGATCTTTTGACTGCGTTGATACTTGTTTAGTTATTATCAGTTTATCCTTTATCTGTTGTTTATTTCAGATTTTTTCGCAGTTCTGTATTTCACCAATAAAATTCATTGAAGAAAGCTTATTATCAGGTCAGTCCCTTTTAGCTTAAAGAACTACTTTATATTATTTACAATATACTCTTTTATGGCTGTCTGCATGAAATTCACAATAACAAATTTGTGGAGTGGAAAAATTTTAACTGTAGGTGATGTTATGAATTATTGAAGACTCAACTACTTCAGAGAACCTTATTTTTGAATTTTATGATTACAAGTAAGTAACAGTTTGATTATTAATTAATATCAATATCTAATTCTCCAATGCAATGATGAAATATCTATCTACACCATGTAAAATTCGCAGAAAATAGGTTATCTATCTAGTTTTTGTAAAATAAAGGTTTATATTAATGGTAGCAAAATGTTTTGTTATGAATTCCTATCAAGTTTTGAAATACGGATTAGTTATTTTATGTAACTAATATTCTTGTGTTCCTTTTACCATTCTTATTATGAATTCACATGAACTGTGAATTCCTTTATTGCCTAAGTTTAAATTAGTGATTGTGAACGCGATAAATTTATCATTAAAAGAAGATGTCTACAAGCAAAAGTTTTTATTTATTTAACGTTGAAGAGAATGACCATCGCTTTACGGTAAGTTTTGCTAGGTTTTTTTCAGTTAAAATTCATTTTTAGAAATACAGTAATAGTGATTTCATCTTTCCAGTCAGGAAAATTTTCAACATCAAAAGCTTAAAATATCTGTGCCTACATGCACATACATATTCATTCTCAACAATTATATATTTATGAAGCATGAACTGAAATTTATGCCATTTAATCTTTCTCTCACTTCTAGTTTGTTGGAAGGAGAAAAGGAAATAAAGCACTTATGCAGTTCTGATATCAAGATCGTCGACATATTAATAGTGAGATGGATCGGCAGACTCAGGTATTGTATTCATTAACTATTTAATTAAAACCATTACCTTTTTGGAAATAGATTTAATTCTTAGCTGTTATTGAATTAATTATGCCATTATTGTTTATTGTTGTAAATATATACATTCAATATTGTATTTTTATATGTGCGTTTATTTTTGAATTGTTAAGTATTAATGTAGTTATACTTTCAAAAATGTTGATGTATCTACTGCATTAGATTTCTAACTATTTACTTAGAGCAAGGTAAGTGTTCTTTAGTAAAATTTTAATTCGTTAATCTGTTTTAATATTTATTTTTTACTAAACATTTTGAAGTTAATTACTTCAATTTCAAGTATCAATAAAGTTTAGAAAGAATAAAATTTATTTAATCTTATTATTTCTGGAGAATAAAATCGTGTATTGACATCTATTCTCTTTCCTTATTATTACTAATTAAATCTTTCATTGTGACAATCCAAAGTATGAATTGTTTGTGTGTTTAGCTATTATATCTGTTGAAAATGTCTATTTGTATATGTATCAAGAAGCACTCAGCAGGGTGCTTTTCAGCCATTGTCTGACTTATGGTGTCAATTGAAAACATATGCAAATGGAAACAAATTAGCTATAAAAATTAATTAAAATAAAATATATAATTACACGACAGATTTTCTTGAAGGGTCGTGGGGCATGTTCTAGTCAGATTTTTGACCTGATAGTCTCAGGACACTACACGTTCGTTCACTTCAGTGCTCTCACTATCCGTTTCTTGACTATTATCATATACTGTTAGGGGTGAGTATGCGCAGGAAACATCTATCAATATTAAAAACATGTATAATTTTGTTACAACACTTCGGCTTGAACATTTGTTTTGAAGATTTATTTTCATTATAAAATGTATCCTCTCTTTTTTAGTCTTAAGAGTACCCAGATCGTTGTAAAATAATAAATAAAATTGAAACTTTCGATAAGATTGACTAGTAAGGTAAAGCCAAACTGTGTATATTCCTTATTTCTAGGTTAGTATAAGTTTCCAAGTTTTTCTATTTTTTATTAAAATTGGAGTTTTATTAGCAGAAGCTAGCGCCTATTTAATAAGGTTTAAAATTCTGCCTAAATGCATTTAATCTGCCTTTTGTATTCTGTTTCACTTGATCTTTTAAATAAATAAATTGTAGTTTTTACAATTTATTTATTTAAAAGATAAATGCCAGTTGTATCTGAGATGCCCACAGTCAGCTTTCTCGTCCATCCGAGTCATTGATTTGAACAACGAAAAATTTTTGGTTTGGCATGAAAACCAATCCTCACCTAATCTATCGGTTTTTTCATCTATCCGAACCGCCCGTCCATCCTTTTTAATTGATTTCATTCACGTAATTGATTGATTGTTTAATAATTTTTGTAGAATAATTGGAAAAATTATTTATTAATCATTTAAATGTCTACCACGATCAATGTTCATATCTTTGCCACTACGTGAAAGTAACTAATTTGAAAATAGCTACTTTTCAGAAGACCAAAAAATGACTTTACTTTTTACTTCCTCGTTGTGAATAATTTTTTTGTCTCTGGACCTTTTTACTCTCCTGAGACCCTACAGTTGTGTTTATATGATTTTTTTTTTTATAGATATGCTTCTGGTAAAGTAATAAAACTGAAAAATTCGATTTTTCACATTCATTATTTATGTGTGGTGGCGATGATATGTTGAAAATAAATTAATTCATACTTTCCAGATTCGGTTTGGTGAGAAAAACATTATTGATTCAATTTTGATAAAAGCTTATCATTAATGCTCGAAACACCAGAGATAAAACAGTGTCAGAACGATTCCGACATAAACGGTCAGTTTTTAAAGCTATTGTTCCTACAAGAGTTATTTTTCTGTCCTCGACAGTTCTCATGGAATGCCAGCAAAACTGACTGCTTTGACAAATATACGATCAGTTTTCTTTCCTTCGAGCATTATGTCAAACCGTCATTCAAAACTGATGAGAAACCCGATTATATAACCCTTGTTTATAAAATTTGGCCTTTAGAAACTCGTTATAGTTGGTTACTTCTTAACATATTTATTGAATTTGATTGAAAGTAATTTAAAAGAATATATATATTTTATGTCAATGTGTTTCTTATCATATATTTAACATTATTTGCTTCTGTCTCACCTCAATATTCTATCAAATCTGTTTTTATTGTTCATTTTAATCTGTGTTAATGTCTACATTGTTTAACGTGATGAAAATTAAGGATCTGTCCATGTATTATATCAATACCGTAAGAACATACATGCTGTGTCCGTTCCTTACTACTTATGGAAAACTTAAAATAAATTTTTGATATGGGTATATTAGTCCCGCAGTGTAGCTCAATGTCTTTTGAGTAATGGAATTATGCACGTATTTTACTTTAAGTTTTCCAAAAGTATTAAAGAACGGACGTAGCACATGTGCGCTCTAAGGTATCAATATCATTTACCAATTTAGATATCCTATCTGTTACTTACACATTAGATTTTCTATCTTGAAGGCCTATAACAGAAAATGTGTGATAATCATCAGGCTGGATGGAAAGACCCCTGTAATGTTTCATCACGTGTAATCAACTACTCCCTTTAAATTTATATATTCAATATGTAGAAAGCTTCTAACTTTGATTGAAATTTGATTCGATTAATTGACTTAACAATTCAAGTTTTTGAATATGTTTCTATGTTTTAAATTTTATTATATATTAGTGTGAAAATAGGAATCTTCCTTCCTCTCTTCCCTCATAACATAACACTGAATGTATACTTCACTCATGTATCCTCTAGTTTTGCATTTGTTCTTCAAGAAATGTTTTATAACAAATACAAGGAATTAATATATGTGTGTATGTATAGGCAAATAATTTTAGTCTACCTATTTTCGAATATTTAGTCGAATGTTAAAATAGACAATATTCTAATGTCCCTCTACTCGCTAACATAGTCCGTTCCGATTTAATAACAAGGCAGGATCTATCGGAGCCTGTATCAATGTAAAAACAGTCTATTTTTGTTATAAGGACCTGTCGAAGGACTTATATCCTCGCCAAAAGTAGTATTATTTATAGAGCGTTACAATATATGTATACATTTACATACGGGTACGAACTCGGAGATTGTTAAAAACAGCGGTTTTTCGTAGCCAATGAAGACCTATTTTTCCTCCATGTTGAGCTTTCTGGTTTTCCTGATAAAATTCAAAAGGAACGACCATTCAACGGAGGAAACTATGTGTTCTAGGATTCTATCAGAGCACAGAAGCCTATATCTAAGTGACGCATACAATATCACAATCTGCTATTTATTGTAGGCCAGTCTCTGGTACATGTCTGTAAAAGTGGCAGATTTTATCATCTACTACTCCACACATTTTTAGCTATCTTTTAAGCCTGTAATGACCTGTGAGTACTCTGATAATCAATCGGAATTTTTACTCGTATTTAGGCCTGAGAGCTACTCAGTTCTTAAAGGAGAGGGTGTTTTTTTATTAACAGCTTTGCTTGTCTATATCCAACAGATTCCCTCTACTCCTTGCCTGCTCTTATCCATATCCAGCCTCATTATGCTGATTCCTAATGAAGTTTCTGGTCCAAAACATGCTAAACATTATTTATAGACTCGTGGACCGGAATATTTACTATTTACTGATTGATGACTGCTTACCTGTTTACAATTGATTACTGAAAGATGCTAGGTCTAAAATAAGATAGAAAAACATGAAAGCCATCTCAGTATGAGAAAGTTAATGCTCAGGAGAATATTTGAGTCCATTTGAGATCACTGTTGAATCAGGACTAATACAGAAATCTGGTATATTTATACTGTGCTATATGGTATCTCTTTCATTAAAGAGGCGATGATTAAGCATCTGGAAATTCGGCCAAGTAAGGAAAAGCTGCTTTATGAATAGCATGAAGATAGGAATGACATCTTCTTGGGTTGAAGGTTTTAGTCATCCAGTGGAAGCACTTAGCAACAAACAGAAACGATTTTGCTGCTAAATGATTACTGGGTTCTCTAATGTCTCTGGCATCAATGAATGAATAAATCTATACTAACATATAAAGCTGAAAAGTTTTTTTGAGCACGCTAATTTCATGAAATCCCTCTCTGAATTGATAAATTCTTTTTGTCTTCGATAGACCATTTATTTAGGAAGACTATATCATGTTACGATCCATGGGAATGGAGCAGTAACCATAAATAAATTGCTTAGAGAAAAAGTATCCAACTTGAGTACGTGCCGTCGTCCTGACAACTTCTTACTCGTGGACGCAAGTTGACTACATACTTTTTAATAGGTGAGAAATTATTTTGTGAAAATGTAAATAAAATGAGAAGCTATGGGGAAAAAAAAGTGTGAAAACCTGAAACTTATTTAAGTGAGTTCATTGTCGATTATAAACATTTATAATGTCATTATAATGAAAATGTCGGCAACAAATGGAACTTAAGAATATAGGTAATTATTTTTAAGACTATTATGTATTGTAGAGATTAATCCAAATTCAACATAAGTGAAACCGCAGGGTACAAATAGTGTTTTTATAACAAAACATGCTGTTTGATCTTACTTAAATAATAAATTTTTCGCCAAACGCCTAGTTTGAGGTCTATGTGCCCGCCTGTGCCCTAAGAGTTGTTGATCACTTTTATTGCTTATAATTCAGATGTTGGTTGTAGGGCATTGTAAGACTTCATTTTGTTGTTTTAATTATTGTATTCTCATAAATGAGCTAAAGATGGTGATAATACTATCCCTAATATTTCTCTGTCAGCCTTGTAGCTTTTAACCGTTTTAATCTAAACATTTTTAATAATTGAAAATTGACTTATAATGTCCTTGTTTCATTAA